>CABFOV010007887.1:10034-26183 GCA_902141375.1 Timema poppense
AGGAGGGCTAAAAAGGTAAGAGAAAAAAAGCGTTACGTGGTTTATGGACGACCCAAATTTTAGAAGCTCTTGTTTGAAAAGCATTTTTTTAAGTGAACCACAGGCACTGCTTCCACAAAAAAGAAAAATCCAAAAGGTTATTATAATAAGTTCGTGTTTCAATAATGTAAGCACGGTTAGTGATTAAAAACAAATTGTCTATTTGTGTGAAAGTTTTTACTACCTACCAAAAGTAACAAAATTATGGTCTTGCAGATCATATGGTTGGATATATGGTGTTGTAGCTTTTACTACAGTAGCCCCATGGCTTCTTTGGTGCTGACTGACAGCTAACAGCTGACTTCTTACTGTCAACATTTAGGTATATACCTAAATTTTGACTGTCAGAAGTGACAGCGGCTAAACACATGTTTTTTCAGATCATCTGGCTCGGCGTAGGGATACATAATTTGGTTCGGTAACTTTTTAAAACTGTCTGTCAGCACCAAAGAAGCCATGGGGCTACTGTAGCTGGCAGATACCACCTCTCTTGCTGTGGATGCCCTCCAGGGGTCGGAAACTGGTTGATAGCAATCGACCGGTTGTCTCGTGTCAATTTTCAGTCGATCACGCAAGAAACCTACAATCCACATAAACATAAAATTCTATCTTTTGATTCTTCTAATCTCGCAAGTAATATTTGAGAGTGACCAAAAAACCTTGATCGGTCATTATCGGTAATATAAGAAACTTAAATAGTTTAATATGCAAATGTACATTTTATCTACTCTATTTTCACTTCTAGAAGGGTTGTGGACACACGTATTTGAAGAAGATTGATTTTAGGAAATAAAACAAATATGCACAGAAAAAAAATAGTTGGAGTAAAGTGGAGAAACTAAGAGTGATTGTGGGATTTTTGATAAGTCTTTAAGTCGATGGAAGCACAAAAAGGTTGCCGACAACCCCCAACCCATATGGTAAACAGTCTGATTTCCATAGGAGGTCGTTTATTTGAAAATTGGAAGCTCATGTTGCCAAAATGTCTGAAATATAAAAAATAATATTTATTTACATTTTTAGTCCATTTAATTAATGATGTAAAGAAAAAAATATGCAGTAATCCACAGGTAAGTATTATTAGAAGGTTAATTTTAATAAATTATAAGATGAACTTTTTAACTAACAAATCAAATAAGACATTTTATTTCTATAGTGCCAAATTTGAGTGAATTTCAATCAACGTTGGTGGTTGAAAGTGGGCTTCACATAAAAATCAGGGTTAACCAGTCTACTATATAATACCTGGGTGGCCCACCTGGTACAGCTCAGGGATTGGTTGAATTTGGTCACGTGACCACGCCCCTCAATCTCTGATTGGCCGTTGATTTCCCCTTACCCTGACCCCCTTTCCAGTGTTCCAAACTTGTTTATTCCAGTCTCATTTGTTTTTTATTTGTGCTCATTGGTTTTTTATGTATGCTCAATGGTTATTTATATGTGAACACATGTTTTTTATTTGTGCTCATTGGTTTTTTTTTATGTCTGGGTAGGATTGACGGAGCGTTGGAGTTTATTTATTGGCGTGCAGTCCAAGACGCCGTGCGCTCTTCCCACAGTATCTCTAGTGAGCATCTTCTCTGGCCGGCCGCTTAGCGAAGAGTGTGAGAGATGGTTCCCCCTGTCTTAAGACCCCTTTCACTTCCCTTCACTAGCCCTCCTCAGAAGTATGTGTCGCAACCCCCTCTCCCAACCCCTCATGTGTTAATGGGTTTTTCTGGTGTCGCAACCCCTCCCTCACACTCTATGTGGTAATGGGTTTTCCCTTATGACAGGCGCAAGTTTGGCGGGTCGACAAGACAAGTCGGGACAAGAATAGATCGTGACCTTGAATGATTTACCAATGGGTTTTCCCTGATGACTGGCACCAGTTTGGCGACTCGACAAGATAAGAATAGATCGTGACCATGAAACCGTGAGATAGTAAAATAGGTCATTGACCCTGTTCATATTTGGTGACAGTTCGACGACAAGTCGAGACTCATATCTACGTGTAAGAGGACAGAAAGGCTTTGCGTGAATAAAACACAATATTACAAAGCATATATTTATTAAACATTAAAGGTTTCACAGACATCATGCATAATATGTATTAAACACTTTTACAGGAATGCCTCATATATTCGTTCATACGTTTTTATACAATGTCTCTTAGATGTGTTAGTAAAATTGTTTTTAGTTCACAATCCAGCATATAATAGTCCAAACCGATGACTTGACGTGTATAGTAGGTAGCACTGATAAGATGCAGGTTTCTGATGTGCGTTTCCACCGTAAGCTGTTCGAGATCGATGACATCCGCTGATTCTTTTAGCGTGTCGCATACATCCACGACGAGAGTGTCGATCAAATCGCTGCAATAGCGTGCGACGGGTGTCTAGTTCATTCGCGCTAGCTCTTCCACCGAGGATGGACGTCTTTCTCTGGTACTGTCTAGAGGGATCCTTGAAGAACCGTTGGTCATGTTTATTTTTCCAACAGTGCAAATGCGGGTAAACATTTCACCTAGTGACGGGAGGAGGTAGGGGTTTGAGTCCCTGAAAGTTAAACACACGCTAATCCTAACTAGAAGCATACAAAATAGCTTTGGCTGTTTTCACATTTCAGCCCTGCACAAATGACGGTAGATCACTAATTTTATTATTCTGTCTGTCTCGCGCTCTCTCTCATACGGGCAAAGATATCCAGACGGTGTTTGAAGGGTTCAATTCCTCCTCTAGTGTTCAGTTGTCAATAATAAGTAAATGTGGGTACACATCTCGTACTGGGACGTAAGGAGGTAGGGGTTCAAGTCCTTTAGAAGTTAACAAACGCTAATTACTTCACATTTCAAACCCTGGCAAATGCTGTTACACATTTAATCTTGTCAAAATCAGTTCTTATCTCACGCTTTCCTGAAGAGATTAGTTCGAATCCCTATCATGCTTGTGTAGCGAGGCCAGTTTCCTTCGTCATCGTCATGGCTTGTGCCCCTGACGGATAGTAAGACGTAGTTCTAAATACCGATAAGCTTAAATTCGTGGCTATTAACAGGGAGGGAGGGAGGAATTAAATCAAGGTCCACCATGTTGCTCGGCCTTGACACAAATGCAGGTACATTTTATATCTTCCTCAGACCTGATATTACTTATGAATTTATGTAGTTATATATTATTTCATTAAAATATATCTGTATAACGTCCCTAGTTATTTGGGGTACCCGGTAGCCAACCCTAACTACGACACTACCGGGGCACCCTAGGGGGTTACATGGTTGGGATGGACCCCGAGCGGTAGGGGTTGGGATGGATGGATCGTGGGGAATGAGGCTAGCGAGTTAGTCCAAGAAGATATGTTTATTACTCCAGGTAGAGGCTAACTACTACGTAAGTATGAGGTAATCCCCCGTGAGGAGGGAACACGCGCGACAACGGGACTCGCAAAAACTGCCCAGAGACCCGCGATCGACCCTCCTGCAGGGGTGAACCGCCAGATCACATGTTAAGTCGTCACCTCCCTAACGGCAACTCTACCACACATGCATCCAGCATGGCTTCCAACATTCAACAACCGTGTGTCCTTCTCACACACAAACTTGCTGATCTCGATTCACACGAGTCAGAAGGTCCATAGGTCACACCGTGCTCACTCGTCAACAGGATGAAGCTATATGAGCTATATGCTGTTCTCAACAGGAAGGCAACCCAACACTCTTGACTTCCAAGGAATTGTATAAGCGTGGGTTAACATCCTGCCAGAATAAGCCTTAAGATAATTATGCTCTTACAGCTGCGAACATTAAATTCAAGTTACTCAATTCAATATTACCTATGAATTAATACAAGAGTTATATATTATTCAAACAAAATATAGTTGCGAAAATAAATAATTTTTTTCTGTTGTTATAAATGGCTCGAAGAATAAAACGGTTGTTTCTTTTTTTCACTTTATACTTGGATAACAATCTACCGTCACAATGCATTTTATACTTTCTTCGATGTCCGCGTGGTCTAAGGCGTCACTAGACGGCCCGTGACAGAGTGATCGATGTTTGAAGCAAATGCAGGTGCACATTCTACTTAGTTGACCAAAAAAATTGTGGGGTGCAGGAAGTACGGCCATTCTAACAGACATTAGCTGTGCTAAAAATATAGAGGTTCGAATACTGGTACGCACACCGTCTAAATATAAGGCTCCTGGTGTGAGGGGAATCGAATCATTGGTCCCAAATCGGGCATTTAGAAAGCACATCTGAACATGCGAACTTCAGAAGGCCACGACCGATAGCTTGATGGCTGGAGTCATCGCTGTGCTGACCACATGACACCCTCTATCCACAAGAGTTGGCACTAATTCGCCAAACCGTTTGGTAGCCACTCGGTAGATATAGCCTGAATGTGGGCTGACACCATGGAGTTACTTTTATTACATTTTGAGTGGATGGTAATCATCATTATGGATAAATCTAAGAAGAGATAATAAGGGAGTGGAAGAGGGGGGATCAAAATTTCCTATGATAGCATACTGTTAAAGGGAAATAATAAATGTTCGAAAACCACTGTTTTATATGGACACATCTTCGAGTACATCCCTTGAAATTATCCCTTGACGTTCTTGGACAACGGTGGTTGAGGGTCCTCGGCCCCCAAATCTCCGTTGCAACTTTTAGAGTACAGCATACCTATTAATTTTTCTCAGAATACGCCACTGCTAATAACATCAGTAAACTAAATCCTATATTGAGGGTGGTTTTCCCTTCCCTACGCCTCCATCAAGCACGCCCATGCGGGGCCCAGCCATAGATTCTAAATATTTATCAATTGGATAGCAAGACTTACAAACTAGTTTAAAATAGAGCAGTACGTCTCTTACTACACACCCAGTCCTTGCTCCTAACTGGATAGCGAGACTTCCTCATTTAAACTAGGATGGAGAATTTAATACTACACACAAATTTAACCTCTGGATGTATTTATCATAGTCTTAGTGCCAATGACGTTTTGTTTGCAGTCACACATTAATGCAAGGAGTGTAGCGCTTGGGTGGGAAACGATGCCAAGCGTCGACAAATATTTATAGGCTCATGGACGCCCCCTCGTTGGAAGCGTCGTGACAGACTAAGGCTATTCATGGCCACAGATCGGTATTTTTACCCCAGTTCATCCTTCACTAAAGAGTACCGGGTACAATCACGGGCAGAACTAGATAACCAAAATTGCTACAACCTTAGGCTTTTATAGTAAAAGAATTTTTTTCAAGTCATACTAGTTGTCATGATGTTTTCATTAAATTTAGAAACGTAGAAACATTTTCGTTTATATTTGGGGAGAGAAATGAACTTTAGAAGTCCTCAGAAATAAAAATACCCCCCATATAATTATATGAAAATAGACTGATGACAGTAGTACCTTTAACACAATATACTAAATTAAAATACGACCGAAAAATTAGATCATCTATCCCCTCAAAATGAGATCATAAGAAACCTGATTCGGTGGCCACATGGTCTAAGGCACTATTCTCGTATTATACTAGACTGCCGAAGACGGGGATATCCCGGTCTGGTGTACTGATTAATGGAAAACTGTGTTAAAGTAGTGTATAATAAAAGTCAAGAAAACTGGTTTGTTTAAATAAATAGGCATCCTGCTTAAATTAAGCTACTGTGCATAGCAAGAGAATCGTAACCACCATTTTGTTTTTATATTATTTATTATTATTTTGAGGCATTTGACTTGAATTTCCTTAACTGACTGTTAAAATCAACATAAAGCTTACAATCTTACTTATTTACAGAACAGATACAACAAACAGTCCCCCAGCCCAAATCTCAGCAATGATAAATATTTCGGACATACCAAGAATCGAACCCGGAACTCATAATTCAACAAACAGATGTGCTACTGCCCGCGTTAAGGTAATTTGACCGTCAACATTGTATTGCATAATTTTAACATGAGTATGAGCTATAAGTAATGATTCAATGCTTACAAATAATTTCAGATCACGAGCTATAAGGGGTCAAACTTGCTATTTATCCTTTTTACGTGGCATTATAAAGTAATGAATGTATGGAGCTGACATTTAGTATTCAACTAGACACTCATATCAGGTGTACAGAATGAAATATATTTTATAATATTAATATTACTAAAAATATTATTATTGATATAAATTGTCCTCGAAATATTAATAATATTAATATTTCTTTGAAATTTTATAGTATTAATATTTATTAGAAATATTTATATTATTAATATTCTAAATATGATGTAGGAATGATGATTAAATGTTGTTTAAATATGATGTACCAGTATTATAGGTATATTTAGTGACTCTGATCAATGTAGAATGAGCTGCTTCGGAGGCCACATGGTATAAAGCTTCGCTCTTGTTGGACTAGAATGACGATGACAGGGAGATTGGGGCTCCAATCCCAGTCGGCTGTACCGAGGATTTTCCCTACATAAATGGTTTTCCACCTTCCCTCTATACAAATGTGGGAGTACTTCCTCTAAATTCAACCTTCTTCGTCCTTAGCTAATTGCGTAATTAGCTTAAGTAGTCGACCGTTGCAACACTACACCTAACTTCATTGCTGAGGGAACTGCATGCTTACTATTCAGCAACAGCGTTGTCATTCTTTTGTTTTCCGTGATCAGTCTTCCTTCGAATGTATATCAAATTTGGCGATGCTGAGCTGTCGTTGTTGCCAGTAATTGGGGCTTCTTCCTCCAGCACAGTCAAAGTTACAGTAGTCTGAGTCTCGTGTTCCTAATAACGAGCTCAAAAACATTTGACTAAATAAACAATCATATTTTATTAGTACTTTGTGTGGAAAAATATTTGTTACTGATCACGTTAAGATTGTGTGTGTGTGTGTCCCGTAAGGTTGTGGAATTATAGTTTTATGGGCATATTAATATATTTATTTGAATAATAGTGTGTTGTTAGCAGTCAAAATATTCCGTAACACAAATTATGTAATCTCCGGCTTGTTACAAACAATTACATTCCAAGAGGAAAATATTAAGTAGTAAAGAAAGGGCAATGGTGTTAAAAGTGTACACCTATTTTCGTTAAGACGGAACTTGTTCAGTAAATCAAGCAGCAATACAGACTGCAGAAGCTACAGATGTCTTATAAGTTAGTAATCTCTAATAAACAAGAATTCAAAACTAAGGAAAAGTTACTGACAACCAATCAAAAAAGGAAATAACTGCACTCAAATGAATCGTTTGGATAAATATGATAGTTTTACTCAAGAAGCAATTCGCAGAAAGGTACATTCACTTTACCGTAACAATGAATTACCAACCCTAGAGAAAATTAAAGTTTTGATTGATATTGATAGTGACCTTCCTAATTTTCTGATTAAGAACAAGTAAGAATGTAATTTATAGCATTTAGTATAAAATGCATGTTGTAATATATTTGTATATTAATTATGAGGAAAAAGGTTTATACATAAAATAGTTTTAAGAATAATTACGTGGGGAATAGAAAAAGTTAATAAACTTCAATCTTGAAAAAAATACTATTGTGGAAATAGTTAATGTTTCTAGAAAAGGCTCTACACCTATAGGAAATGTTTTTGCCTGTCAATTGAACCCCCCTAACCTCCCATGCCATATTGTTTACAATGAGGTATTTTCAAGCAAACCCTCCCCCTCACTTCCTAGCAACCGAAAGCTAGAAGATTTGGCAACCGGTAACAGAGAGAGAGAGAGCGAAGATACATATTTTTTACATAAGACCTGCAGTTCCCTCAGCTATGAAATTAGGTGTAGGTGTAACAGGCCAGTTGTTACATATCAAACCCCTCAGGGAAAGGAATTTGGGGAGGGGAAAAGGTTAGGAAGGGTAAGGTTGTTTTTGTTTTTTGCTACACCTCATTTTACTATAACCTAGGATTTATACAATAGATCTATAACTTTTTATTCTTTTCAGGTATAGAAGAGGAGGATCGGGTATAGGTTTGTTCTGGAGTATGAGGTGTGGAGGGGTTGGAGTAAGGGTGGAAGAGGAGAGTAGCATCCTGTTCGTAAGGAATTTACCATTTTGGGGTGTGGGATGTGGTGGGGTCGGGAGGGATGGAAGGGTGAGCCATTGTATGCATAAGGATTAGCAGGTGTGGAGGATATGTTAGTGAAATGGTAGATGTACAAGAGAATTTAACATTTTGGGTTCTCTTAGTCCAGTGGTTCCCAAACTGTGGTTCCCGAACGCCATGGGGGTTCACGAAATCTTCCAAGGGGTTTGCCAAAATATTTCTGTAATGGCGGATCTTTGCAGCACTTTGTGAGGAAAGGGGAAGCATTTACAACTGTTTATCATCTCACACTGAAGTCAGGTGGTTATCTCGAGGTAGATATCTTACAAGATTGTTTGAACTTAAACACGAAGTTTTCGTTTTTCTTACCAACCATCCCTTTCACAAAGCAAAGTGCATGCAAGATCAAATGTGTCTCCGGGATTTGGCCTATTTGGCAGACATTTTTTCAAAAAAAGAACCGTTTAAACCTCTCTTCAGGTGTCAAATATTAACGTTTTTACTGTGCAATACCGTATCGAGTCGTTCATAAAAAAACTTTTGCGAAACTTGTTTAATTAGCAATCAAACGGAGTGCTTTGATACCCTTCACGACTTCATAGTAGAAAATCAGTTTTATTTAAACGAAAATGTAAAGAACGTGATCAAAGAACACTTGGAGGGACTTGAAAAAACCTTCAGAGAATATTTCCCAGTTATGTTCAATGATAACAATTGGATTCGCAATCCCCTGAAAGAGATAGCAGTTTTGAAACTATACACATTAAGCGGGAGTGAAAAAGAACAGCTCCTTGAAATTTACACTGATTTTGAATTAAAGAAAGGCTATAAATCTTTGTCATTAATTGGTTTCTGGTTAAGTTCTCATTGTTAGAGAATAAAGCTATTACAGCTATGTTACCATTTTATTCTATGTATTTGAATGCATTTTTTTCTTCATATGTCTATTTAAAAAATAAATACAGAAACAAGCTCAATACTGAAAGTGACTTGATACTTTATCTATCGTCTGTGGTTCCTGACTTTAAAGCTCTGTGCCATCCAAAGTAAGCGCATCCTTCTCACCAAGTCACGTGAAGAGGTAACTAACTAACTGTTAAGACCTGTCTTGTTAACAAATTTTAAACTTAATTTCAGCTTTAATTCTTAAAACAAATGTATAATTATTTGAACTTTTACTTAAGTAGTTTCACTATTATTTCATTATATTTGGTAGGGTATCCCAACGTACCTACCATGATATAGTAGGTTAATTTAAAGGTAGTAAACATTTTGATTACAATTAATAACTAAATTTTCGAACCACGGTGGAGGTCTGGCATCCCCACATTCACAAGTTGTGATTAATACACGTCTTGTCAAAGGTGGAGGAAGTGTTTGGCATTCAGCATTAAGATAAATATGTGCCGGGACCGAGGATTGAAACCCGGGCACAGAAGTTAGTCCCCTAGACCACCAGGTCACCCATATTCCAGTTATCGGTCACGATGTTGGTGACACGGTGGTAAAGCTGAAAATAAGGAAATTTGTATCATCATTCGTCATTATGGACCGGTGGGACGGGGTATTGTAGTGTGTCAATGGCATCCATCCTGATGTGGCTTTTCTTATATGCCATTCACTTCTGAAAGGTCTTTTTTCCTACCAATATCCTACTATATAGTAGATTTATGGTAGGGAAAAAGGCCTTTCAGAAGTCAATTCCTACGGTGAATGGAATATATCTACTTCCATTCCACATTAGTGTTAATATTATAATGTTATTGAATTAATCGGTCCGCGTTGGGCGTCGATTAAAGTGTTATGGGTTTTTCGCTGAGCACCGTTGAAGTGATACCGTTTCATTAGCCGATAATTGCCCTGTGATCGAGTGCCAATTATTATGATACGGAATTATTATCAGATATATTAATTTAATAAATAAGACCTTTAATGTTGCACACAATTTATTAAAGTGATTTTATATTCGGCATGAAGATATTATGTAAAATGATACAATTTTTGTTGAACTACAGATTATTTCTTTATAACATTTTCTGTGTACTCTATGGTTTTTAGTTAGTGGCACTGTCTTATTACAACGTTTTGTAGATTTGTGTCACCAGCTCTGTTAATAAATTGTTTTGTAAGATTTCTGCTACCGGCACTGTGAATATTTTGTGTTATGCTATCGGCACTGTGTGTGTTCATACGCACAAGCATCTTATATATGACCTACCGCTTGCCCCTTGGACCTCTCGTAACCAGTGTAAAAACCAAATAATCGAAAGCGTCCTAGCGACAGATGTTGTCAAGAGGGAGCTAGCGTCACGTACTTTTTTTGGTAAATACTACGGAGTTGATTTTTTGAAAGAAAAAATAAGTTTTAATGGTGCAATCCTTTGATATTATTTCTGAAAAGTGCGTTTTTCTCCATGGATGAAGTATCGAAAGGATATTTTACATACCATACTTAAGGAAAAATGCACGTCATCCATGACTTTTTAAATAAGGGGTCAAAATCAGTATCGTTACAATATGTGAAAACTTCTGACGGTTAGTAGGACACGACCCAAATCAGTGGTAAAAAGGTCATTAAGACTCTAAATGTCACTCTTAAAAATGACTGGATTTCCGGTTTTAAAAAATGAGGTTGGGGTTCAAAACTCAGATGAGTACTCCAAGGGTGTTTTTTCCTAGATAGTTTTTACCTCCACGCAGATACCGCTACATTTTCATCAAATTGTATCCTCCCTATCCCATTCGTATAAATATGGGGATAGCCCGGACGGATAGTAAGACGTTGAGCAGTAAGTTTTAAAAAAATATACAGAACTCACCCTGATTAGTGTGCGAACTCTCTGCGCAAGGTCAAGTTGCCGTGAAGAAATGGAAAATTCCCTGTTCGACTCCCGGACGCGGCAGCAATCTTCAAGCAAGGATGACGATGTCATGACATCAGTCGTGCACGCCGAGGAGCGAATCCTGGAGCGGGCCCTCAATACACTAGCGCTGCAAGCTGACATATCACCATCCAAGTCGAACCACGATTCCATATCGACAGATAGTGACTAAAACTATTTGTCTAAAGACCCAAGTAGCCCTACGTCACTTTTTTCGCTACAATATTTTATAATTAGGCCTATATAAGTACACCGATTTTGAAAATTCTATAGAAATTCTTTCTAAAATAGAGATTTTATATTTTGGGGCCTACAATCTTAAAGTGTTAATAAACAGATTTAAAAATCTAATTAATGTATAAAAAACATAGCTCAATCATAAGTTCGTAGTTAATACAGAAATATAAAAGATTCCAACTTTTCACTCAATTTTTTCGCTAAAATAAATAGTGGTGCTAGCAAAAATTCCCTTTAAAGATTTTTTGACCCTTATTTTTCACTGGTTACACCTGTTTGGTTCAAAAAACACATAAGGTATGCCACTTTTCTAAATGCACTTTCGTTTGTTTTAAAAATGCCAGAGTAAACCAATTTTAAAAATTTGATATTTTTTAAATTTTCATATGTCGGTATAAATATAAAATTAAGTCAAATAAGTCATAAATAAACTTATCTAAAATATGGATAAGTTGTCACAATCACTATTCACAATTAATACATTAAAATATAATAGACAAAGAAATCAAATTAATGGCCAATTAACACTTGATGCAATGCCTACATCGAATACAAATGTTCACAACAATAGCCTTATAAGCTTTTTATCACTTCTTCACTCAATTTTCGTCAAATGGATTTTTGAAAAATATACTTGCACAAAGGGTCCAGAAACTTTTTTTAAAAGCTATAATAAAACAGATTTTTTTAAATTCGAAAGTATCAATATAGAAATAAAATGTCAAACTAGTAATAGCTCAAAGTGTATAAATAAAAAGCATTAGTCATCATTTTTAGTGAATATAGAAATTTAAACAATATAAACTTTTCATTCGATTTGTTGCCAATAACAAATAGGGTGTTCACAACATTATCAATATCTTCCCTTTTCACTTATTTTTTAATTCGATTCCCGTGTGTTGTATAAAAAAAATCACTTCCACACAATAATATGTCGAATGACACAAGTGACAACCTCGAATCCACGTTATACCTGACAGTTAAAAAGAACAATACTAGCCCGCTCGTTCTAAATGCGAAACCAAACGTTGCATTCCAGATAAATGAGTCTTGTCCCGCGATGCCCTGCTAGACGTTAGCTGTTGGCTTCTTGCCTCGTAAAATCGCGAAGTTCTTTTTTTTTCTCTCTCATGGCAAACAAAATCCTTCAAAACGTTCGTTTAAATAAGTTCGTTAACTGCGTATAGGACTTTCACTCACACACACACACACACACACTCACACATACAAATGTTATATGACGTGTAACTCAAAGAAAACAATTTATTTTATCTTCGCCGATGATATCAAGATCTATGCTATGCATTTGTTTGTTTAAATACAGGGTACTCGGCCGAGCCAACCAACCTTAGAAAAAAAAAAATCCTCATTCTGAAAAAAAAAAATGGCTCGGGGGTGACGTCACCTAGTGTTGCTAAGAATAATTTCAGTGGTTGAGCATCGACGCCTGGCGTCGGGCCTCACTTGGACGTCTAGATGGGACGCATTGTTTAGAACATTAGTCACATTGAGAATGGGTTTGCGCGCCAGAAAGGCGCCTATCGTTAATTTTCGATTGTACAAACTACACACTACAGTGTGTTTCATTAAGCTTTATTTTTGTAGAGATTTGCTTAACACAATAACGGCTTAATGTTATATGAATGGGACAGGCACATGCAAATCTATGATCTATCTGATTTTGAGAATATATGTTGAGTGTTGAACGGTGTTGTGTAAGGGGAGAGAGGGGCTAAGGGAACAAAGAGAGGAAAGGGGGCAGCTGGAGGGGACTATACCATTCACACCTTTACCCATGCTCAATGCAATGCAACAATTGCGCAAGCAATTGACTAAGTGTTTAGTTTTCTAGATATTACGGAATAGAGAGAACTCAAGTTGGTCCAGCACATTTAAATATTTCATAAAATGCCCAATTGTCATGTATGGACGCATAAAGCACAACCGGAGCAAAATTTAACGACACAAACAAAAAGTTGTTTCGTTGTGTTTTTAAATATGTTGCTATAGTATGATTTTGGTAGGAAGAACAGTAGAAGTTAGTTACTAAAACATTCATGCCTCAACGCCCTCAAGTCGTGTTGTTTGTAGCTGTCACTTTTTATGGATGCTATCAATACCTATACAATAGGCTTAACACAAATAATAAAGTAAAATGTTATCAATGTTGGACGCGAATAAATATGTTTGAATCTTCTCTACTGTTCTTCCAACCAAAATCAGGCTATAGCTGTAGCTCAGATTGACCCGCCATATTATGTTATCTAGTTTTACAGAACATATGTTTATTTCTGGGCACACATGAGCATTTAATGGAGTATAAACGATAGCACCAAAAAAAATCTACGATGTGATGGGCCAACTTGAGCTATTATAGGTCAAAAAAAGACCTTCCAGAAAGGGCTTCTTACCAAAAATAAGGGTATACTTACCTCTAAGAGCTCTATAAGTCTATTATAGTTAAACATCTACAAGATGGCTATAAAGTCTGGACATAGGCCTACTATTCGACAGATAAAACATTCCATCTCGTGGCCAAGCGCTGTAATCGCTCTAGTGTATGAAAGGTGCAGGAGGGATGAGAGGAGCGTTCTAGTACAGTCAGTACCAAATGGTAAATGGGACACAAGTCGTTCATTGTGAATAGTTGGCTAAGCACGCTTATTTGAGGTCATTTCGAAAAACAGTGTACGTACCTTGTATTTAAAGTTGATTAGGTATTCGTAATGTTTGTCAAAAAAGGTAAAAATAAAGTAAAAACATTATACACAAAACTACTGAAAGTCCTAAATTATCGAACTTACACACCCCTCTCGTAAGCTGACCGGAGTGTACACGCCAGAACGTCAAGATAACGGCTGATGATGTTATCATTGGTCTCCGCCTTCAGTAGTTGACATTTTTCAGCATGCAATGTTTACTATGTTAAGTAGTAGGCTTAAGTGTTGTTGTTTTTTTTAAAAAAAGCTCATAAAACAAAGCTGGAGGACAACAATAATAACAGCTAATGCCTTCAAGAGCCACTAAGGCCTAAGGGCCCGGGGGCAAATAATGTTGTCGGGTCCCTGCCACACTTTTCAGACCCTCACAATCCTAAAAATAAAATAAAAAAAAGCTCAAAGGCTGTGCACTTTAAGTAATTACTGTATATTGTTATGTAAATAGCAAAACTAGTACATACATTTTTAACAACAATTTTAAGAAAATTATTCCAGAAGTTTCTCCTAAGACAACCTAATTCCATCCAAATAATAACGATATTTTTTCAGAAATACAACGATCATACACACAATTGCAACATTTCAATGGTCTTAATGGCGTAACCTTTAATCTCGTTCATGGTTCATCCACTCAAGTTTAAATAGTGGTAATTAGTGTACTTGATTTAAATTTCGTATTTTATTGCACTTTTCTTCCGTTTCGCTAAAACGTTTATATTGTCGTCCAAAATGAGAAGAAAAAGCCTCTAAGCTAAGTCGGGGGTCCCCTGGTGCTTGGGCCTCGGTGATTTCCCGTCCATATCCCCTCCTCTCGGCGAGCCTGATAACAGATGTTTGTTCTTAGAGTTCTGAATCGCCTCGATTACTTTATTTTAGGGATTGTTGAAGGCAAAAGTGTATTCTGTGAAAATCAGAGACAGAAATCATCTAAATCAATGGTTCTCAAAGGGTGGGTTGCGGAATAACATTATGCAACTAAGTTAACTAATTTTGCCGGGAAATCCTCGACGTTATGTTATTTAAAAAATATATATTTAGCACTGCCTCTACTAATTACGATAATGGATTAGGAATTGAGAAGGTTGAATTTAGAGGAAGTGAACCCGCATTTGTTTGGAGGGAGAGTGGAAAACCATTTAGGGAAAACCACCCCCCAGTTCACCCGACCGAGACTTGAACCTCTATCTCCCCGTCCTCGGCAGTCTGGCTCAACTCGAAACTAGCGCGTTAGCCATCTACACCACCGAGGCAGGTTGTTATGTTATTGTTTATAAGAACAATTAAAAGTTGTTTCGAGAAAAGTGTGTTAAATCCTTAATATATTTTACGTCGAGTGTGCCGTGAGGACTCATAACAAAGAATAGTGTGACGCGAACAAAAAAAACAACTTAGAACCATTGATATGAAGCAGCAGGCCCGGCCAGCGTATTAACATTTCCTAACCCAGTACAGAGCACCACGCATTTAGAGCGATATGATTGACCCTTTCTCCTGCACCGCCTTTCTCCTCCCACGAGCTGTGTCACGTTACAGTGCCTTGAAGGGTTAATAGTATATCAATATAAAGTATTTATAGTCAATATATATACAATTTGTAAATCCATCGCATACATCTAAATTGTATATAAAATTATATTTAGTAAATACCATGTATGCATATGGTGTATATCTAGATCATTAGTGCAAATACTATAGTAATATATTATACAATATACTATACATATATATATATTATGCATTTTATACAGTGATCTCAAGTTAGGTTAGACTAGGATAGTTTAGGTTAGTTTTGATGTATATTCTATATTTTTATCCAGATACACCCGATATTAAATACTCTGAGTGACCATAGATGTATTTTATATGATTTCTCTCTTTCACCTTAATGTAAAGAAATTCTCGCCTTATAGTACGTGTATGAAATTGAGTATTTGCTAGTATAGATGTTTCACTGGAAAAAAAGTAATTTACCTAACTTCAATGCCAGCGAAGTCGAGGGCAAACTCCGATTTAGTACATGTGCCGCGACACTTATGCCTTTGTTGCGCTTGGTGAGTAGTGACCGCTGTTTGAAGGGAGACGCGGCAGTAGGCCTAAAGTCATTTGGCCTAAAATATAATGTTAAAACCTTCGGGTATCTCCGTAAAATAAGCACTCTTAGTTTTTTCATCTGATTATAGATAGCACAAGTGATGGTAGATGGTGTTAAGATATTTCTAAAAACATAGACTTTATTTAA
>CABFOV010007888.1:8927-26179 GCA_902141375.1 Timema poppense
GCTATGTTCGTTAGAAGTTTTTGTGAAAGTGGTGTGAATATTTTTTTAAGGGGAATAAAACTATAAATAAACTTTGTGTCCGACCTCAAATAAATATATAAATAATATTGGCCTAAATTACTGCGGTTAACTATCACATTAATATAATACCATCTGTTTTCATTACAGTCATCCAAAGTGATAGATGTCAGCTATTGGCGTAGTGATATATTAGGGACTACTTCTAGTAACATTTCGAGATGTCATCCAGGTAAACTTAGCTCGTGAATGACTTATAGATATATATTATTATTGATTTAATCAAAAGCTGTGGAATTGAATTAAAATGAGATATATGAATCTACGGTATTAATCATCTTTTGGTTGTGGCTCGAACAGGCTAGACTTGTTGGAATGAGGATTACTTCTTAGTTTGATGTTGTGACGTAATTTGCCACCCTACCTTGTATTTCCCTATGTTTTCTACTTTTTTGAACAATTTCCAATCTATTTTCGCGTGAAATTAAGCACTTTGAAGTTAGGCCACACGCTGGTTTCCAGCCTGACTAATAATACTATTTACATCTATTAAATTAAATAAAAGGACGGAAGGAACAACGTAAAATATTGTTTTAAATAATCTAAATAAGGAATTTTGATTTAAGGAAGAACACTTACCTTTTATTAAACATACTAATTATCCTTCTAAGAAGTTTGTTTGACTCTTGTAGTTATTTTCAACGTCGACCATGCTTTTTTTAACGCATGCGCAGTTCTATCAAACGAGTGAGTAGCGGATCTCATGATTGTAGAAGAAGAAAAAAGAAGAAACAAAGCTCGATGTAAATAACTCAAAAGGAGCGCGCTGTTCAATTTTGACAGAAGGAAATAAACATTTAATTCTTTTGTGAAAACATTGTTCACCTTCATTGGGTTATATTTCAATATTTATATTAAACCTGCATTTTATTTGATTTTCATCCCTAGTCCATAGCCAACATTTTATCTTATTTTTATATATTAGTTTTCTCTTTGGACTTGGAAGTATGAATAGAACATTTTTAAATTTGATTTTTGGAAGGTTTTCGAGAGGAGACGAGGTCTTCTTCTTCGGGGTTGGTTTAACATGGAGCCAAATCTGTGGATCTCCTAGTTAAAATTATTTTAAAGTGAATTAAAGGTTGTGAATTAAAAGTACAAATGGTAAAATGGAAAGCTAAGTGTGTGCATAAGAACTAGATTGTTTATTTTCGTTTCAAATTGCGTAAGAATTCGAATTACTAAAGTGTAAAAAATCTCTGAAGTTGGTGTCAATATGGACTAATTCAGGGGTGAGGCCAAGCCAACTCTTCAACTATAAATGATTATCATTTTTTTTTCTCCTATAAAAATCAGAATTCATTTACTTTCAGAAAGACACACTAATGCAGAGAATTAATTAAAATTTCATTTTTATGTCTAATTATTAATTCTTTTATTATATATTCTTTTTTCCTTTTTTTTTGTTTCAACAATACTGTCCTATACTTTGTTAAATTAGAATTATAATTACCCGGAATTCCATAGGTAGGCTTGGGATGTGGTAAAAGGTGAAACAATAATAAATCCACAAAAGTGCCAACAAATGTTATTTTATACATTTATTTTTTTATTTTAGTCTAAATTACATTTTGTTCCAACAATCCATTTTATCTAAATTGTTCATGTTTTAGTTTTAAGTTTACCCAGTGGTCTCGAGTATTGAGAGTCGTAGTGCCAAGTTAATGAATTAGCCGAGGTAATTTTTTTTTTCTTTTAATTATTATTTTTCTCCCAGATACTAGGGGTAGCACCCAACAAAAAAAACACATTCTTTATACATCTTGATGTTAATTATTGTTGTTACAGCATAAGGTGTCAAAAGACACTTGATACTAGACAAAGTAAATTATATATAAAAATATATAGATAATACATATTTCTCTCACACTGTAAAAAAAATTTATTACAATGTGTTGAGGTAATTTTCTTATTGTGTTGATAAGGGATTAATTTTCAAAATTAGTTTCCTCATTTAAAATCTTGTTGTCCGGAATGGCCGTTTGGATGTGTAGCTTTTCCGCAATGCGAATAATCAAATCTCAAATAAAAAAATCAAAAGTACTATCACAAATTGACATGTGAATCTAAGGCTGCATACATTGAACTGACCCGAAGAAATCTTTCAATTCGATATGCTGAACACTTTAGTAATTTTAAATATAATAGATGCAAATCCTAATTCGCCATTTATATAAAACTTTCCGGTCATCAACTAACACCAATTAATAACTGCGTGAACATTCTACAATCCTCTTCAAAATGTATCATTATAGCATTGCGGAAAACCTACACATTCAAACAGCCATTCTGACAAGCAACACAATTTTAGTAGAACAACAAAAACAAGGATATTTTGAGTCATAAAAGATTACCCAACTAACTCATTTCTCACGCCAACTGCTCTGCTTTATTAGCAGTCAAACACATTTGAATATACAAATTTATGATTAAATTAGTCAAGGTTGTTATTCAAGACTCGAATCAATAATAGTCGGCTGTCACGTATTCGAAAATATTCGAAATTTCTATTCGGACATCTCTAATTGTTATATTTTTATTCATACAATTTTAAAAATATAAAAAACTTGTTGTAACAATAATACGGTCCATCTGTTATGTATGTATTTATTTATGGTCATGCGGCCCACTGGTTGCAGACCTCTAGTCTAGAGGAAGATGTTAATAATGTCGAGTCTTTTACCCTTGAAATAACATTCATGGATAAGTGATTGGTCGTAGAGTGCTATGTGTACTGCTCTAATCCTTGAATGTTTCGTACAACGTCTTGTGTATAATATAGTCTATTATAAGGATGGCGACAGAGGAGACAATTTACGCAAAATCACACTCAATATACTCGTACCAATTTCTAGCTCGAAACGGCCCATCATCGGCAAACCAAGCTAAACGATTTTATCGTCTATTCTGCATAACCACTGATACTTGCTGCGATAATGATGCACTCTATATTTAGGGTTTGGATTTAATAAAAGATAAATAGACGATAAAAATGGTGACACCAAGACAGTGAATTAAACAATAGTGTTAGTTTAATATTACAATTTGACTACACATACACCATACACATTTAGATATACTATCAAAATATTATATTTGAATCATTTAGAGGTACGTGCTTGCTGGGCTATATCTATAAAATCGTATTTTAACAATATTATATTATGTGTATTATTTAGAGTTAAAATAAATCTAACTTATGGTTTACAATAATCCAACAATCTATTTATTCTTACAATCGACCCAATAATGCATGTTCGTTTCCCCGGAAATGACTGAAATAAACCATAACTTTATTGGTTTATTTCGTTGATAGCTTGTACTACGATTTTTTGATTAAAAACGTAATATTGTCAATATGTGCCTGACCGAAATATTTATTATTTTCCTCCTGATAAATTCCAGGTGGTTTAAGGAACTGTCTAGAGCTGCCGGGAACTACATGATCGGCCACAAACGTGTCGAGGTTGGGAAACTACCAGGTGAGACAGTTGCTTACTTTAAATGTACCTAGCTATGTGTGATTTGGTTCAATACATTTGATAAAACCTGTATATGAATATTTAAAGACAAGCTGAAAACCAGTGTAATTACGTCACTGTCCGTATTGAAGGGATCACATTTCAATTATTTTAAATTATATGAAAAATTATACATGCACAGGAATCAAGGCTGGGACCTTTAACTTAGTGAGCTAATGCTACATCATTTAACCAACCGGGATTCGTCTCGTTTTCAGAGTCATTTTTCACTTATAATTTAAGACAGTCTTGAGTCTGAGTTTGCGATGTGCGGGGATATTCATTAGAATGTCACGTTAAAATTAAAGTTTTGTCTATACTATAATATAATAAAGAAGAAAGATTTGTTTTTTTGTTTGTAATGGATAAACTCAAAAACTACTGGGCCGATTTTTAAAATTCTTTCACCAATATAAAGCTACATTATCAGCGAGTAACATAGGATATATTATTTTATTTTTAAAATTTAATTTATTCCTTATTACAAACAAAAAATCAAATCTTTTTTCTTTATAATGTTATGCAGATGTAGGAAGGAGGTGTTTGTCTGTGTGTTTGTTTGTTTGTGTGCGATGCCCAGCCAAATCTACGGCACGTAGAGATCTGAAATTTTTAACATAGGTGTACGTGAGGGGGTCCGAATGCACCTCAAAGCAGGATTTTAACTAGCTTTTTAATTAGGCTATTTCTAACACAATACAATGTGGGTCACGGGCAACGACGTGTGGGATTGCTAGTATTGCACATTTAGCTAAATAACAGTCCTCCCAAGTGTCAGATGACTCAAGTATGATCGCTCGAATATTATTGGTCGCTTATATGTAGCTTATTGTTCCACACGTCCATCACAGACTCAACCTTCAATTATGAGTAAAGAATGATTCGAAACTTCGGATGATTCCTATATAGTTCAGTAGTATAGTGTCGTTTCCCTAAGCCAAATGTCTCGAGCTCAATTCCCGTGTTCAGGTGTCTTGTTTAACTAATTTAAATTATATATAATATAGAAACATGGTCAGTAGAGCTTATTGAAAATCACTATTACTAAAATTTCCAAACTTACCGTAAATATTTTATGTCAGTACTATTTATATTTGTTTCACCACATAATGACTGGAACAAATCTACGGCACGTAGAGATCTGAAATTTTTAACATAGGTGTACGTGAGGGGGTCCGAATGCACCTCAAAGCAGGATTTTAACTAGCTTTTTAATTAGGCTATTTCTAACACAATACAATGTGGGTCACGGGCAACGACGTGTGGGATTGCTAGTATTGCACATTTAGCTAAATAACAGTCCTCCCAAGTGTCAGATGACTCAAGTATGATCGCTCGAATATTATTGGTCGCTTATATGTAGCTTATTGTTCCACACGTCCATCACAGACTCAACCTTCAATTATGAGTAAAGAATGATTCGAAACTTCGGATGATTCCTATATAGTTCAGTAGTATAGTGTCGTTTCCCTAAGCCAAATGTCTCGAGCTCAATTCCCGTGTTCAGGTGTCTTGTTTAACTAATTTAAATTATATATAATATAGAAACATGGTCAGTAGAGCTTATTGAAAATCACTATTACTAAAATTTCCAAACTTACCGTAAATATTTTATGTCAGTACTATTTATATTTGTTTCACCACATAATGACTGGACTGCTACTTGCAACTCATGGGCAGACACTCTACCATTGGGAGTTAAAGCCACGGGGATTAATCTACCTCAGAAGGGACAGAGCGCACCCACACTAGGTCACCTGGGGGAAAATTTGCGACCTTGGAAGATTGTTAAACAGTGAATTTTGCTTGAACTTCCTTCACTCTTGAAAACCATAGACGGGTGAAAAAGTGAAAGCTTGATGCGGGGCTTTTGGCCCAAAAATACTTCAGCTTGTGTCACCATAGTAAAGGTGTGAGGTGTGTTGCGATATGCCAAAAGAAAGGTATCTACTTTATGCTAGAGGGTTCTGGATTGAGTATAAACATCAACTAACTGTTTCACCAGAGCTGTCTTGTTGGTCTTAACGACAATCTCAACTGAACTGTTAGATTGTGAGTGGTAAACAAGAGAAGGGGAGTGTACAATAATTCCACTGTTAGACAGAAAACTAGTGAATGCAGCTGATGAAAACGGGAAACCTTTATCAGAAACGACCTCCTCAGGTAGCCCCCAGGCTACAAACATTGAGCACAGAGCTTCACAAGTGTGCTTTGCCGAGGTGCCATCGTGCATGATGCAAACCTTGGGCCATTTAGAATGACCATCTACAATAATGAGTATAGTCTTACCTTCAAATTCAGCAAAATCAATATAGATCCTTTTCTACCTTTTAGTAGGCTGGGACCAAGGTATCAGAGGCTCGTGGGGAGCAATTAATTGGAGCGATCGGCAAACACCACACCTGTTTAGTCTAACTTCCATTCGTCATTGAGATTTGGCCACCCCATAAAACCACGTGCTAGGTTCTTCATGCTACTAGAGCTAGGATGAAGCTCATGAAGGAGCTCCAGGTCTTCGGTACAGAGCAATGAAGGGGCGATGACCCTAGATAACCACAATAAACAATAAGATTATGTCGACAATTCCAGGGCTCACCGATGAAAAAGGCGAAGACCTTCAACGAGCACCACATCAGGACAACTATTGAAGACATTTGTGAGTACTCGGCTCAATATGGAATCCTTCTTGGTCTTTGTGGCCATCTGGACCGCAGTGAGAGGTCCCAGGGACACCAAGGAGGTCTTGTAGATCTCAGACTCTAACTTAGTCTGATCGGGAGGAGGTTTTCGGCTAAGAAAATCAGCATTAGGAATCAGTTCAGACTTTTGAAATGTGATCTTATACTAGAAGGCTGACAACAGGATGGTCCAACGTTGTAGGCGAAGAGCAGTGAGAGGTCACATTTTAGATCTAGACCCAAAAATAGACGCCAACGCTGTCTTGTCAGTGCATAGCTCAAAAGTTCGGCCAAACAGGTACTTACTAAATTTCTTAAGTCCAAATATAATAACTGTGACCTCACGCTGGTGCTGGGGGTAGTTTTTCTTAGCACTGGAGAAAGTCTTAGATGCGAAAGCGATAGAACGTTCCACCACATCGAGGAAGATATGGGAGATGACAGCACCCGCACTATACTGCGAGGTATCACAGGCCATTCTGAGTGGCAAGCCAGTAGAGTAAGAAATGAGCACCTGATCGCCACTCAATTCCTGAAGACCCTGATGATAAGCTCTTTGTTGCTCAGATCCCCACCCCCCCAATTCACAAGCTGCTTGAGCAATGCATACAACGGACGAAGCATAATGGAAATGTTGGGGATGAACTTAGCGTAAAAGGTTACAAACCCAATGAATGAGTGATGTTCAGATTTTGATGAAGACTCTTTGGCTTGAAGGTGACCCTAGATATGGTCCTGATCTGGATTCAGCCCTTGGACACCCAAAATGTGACCCAAACATCAAACCCTTGACCTTAGGAAATGACACTTTTCTAGTTTGACAGTGACATTATATTCCACAAATCGTTGTAGAATAACTTCAACTTTGCTTAGGCACTCCTCAGCTGTGTTACCTTAAATATGTCATCCAAATAAATAAAACACTCAATTCCTGCCAATACCTGACTCGTGATGCTTTGAAAGATGTCTGGAGCCGAAGACAAACCATATGGAAGGTGAAGGCGCTTGTATGGGCCATACGGAGTGCTCAAAGTCAATATCTCCTAAGATGATTGTACCATGGCTACAAACATGCTCTCCACATAACCTCCGCCGCCTATAAAAGTTAAGTTACACTTACCTCGTTTAACCGGGAAACCAGCGCTTCTCATGAGTCCTCCGAGCACATCATCAATCCGCTAACGCTAACAAGAAAAACAAGACTATTTCCTTGGAATGTTACTTAGTTCGGCTAACTTTCTCCGTGTTGCGGACGCTGCGCAGACGCTAAAACTTGGAGAAAGAAGCGCTCTGGGTGATCACGTGGTGTTCCCTACACCCCCGATCCCCCTACCCCCGTATTATCACCCTCTTGGCGTTGTGCGAAGGCGTCAATGAGGGTAACTCACGCTAACTGGCTGACAGTGACATCATGGAACTTGTGTTTACTCCCTAAAATATTTTCCCCACTGTGCAAAAATTAATATAAGCGTGTACCCGGCAAGGAGTAGGCACTCTTTGATGCTTTTAAGTAGTAGGATCTTTCTACATGTAAGTGTTCGTTATGTTAATAAAATTTTATATAATATGCAAACCTGGGGAACAGTTAAATTGTTAATTATGTAGGAACCTAATTTGGATTTGCTTCAGCATAATATTTTTTATGAATAATTTTTACTAGTTTAGTTTTGTTGGGTATTCAGATTTGTTATGAATCGAGACTTTTTTTTGGACTTATCTGCTTAAATTTAGATTCTTTGATATTATAAACAAGTCAAATGTTGTTGTTAAATTTTGTAGGTTAAATTGCACGATATTGTGGTTGGGTTCCTTTCATACTGTGCTAGGCGTTCTAAAAGAAACTTATATGTATGGTTATCTTACTTTCAATTGTTACCCAAGGAGAATTTTGATTAATGTTTGCCAACCGTTATTATACAATCAGTATGTTTATAAGAATTATATTAAGCCTTTAGGTAGGTTTCCCCGGCTCACAGGTTGTTGGAAAATAATCATATCTTCATTTATTTTGAATATAACCAGGTGTATGGACAGGAGCATAATCCTACTAGGTAATATGGATCAGGTATGAGATGTGATAAGAATAGATTTTCTAATATACGTGTTTGCCAACTTTAATTTCTTATTATTCATTGTTCACTTCATTTGAACTTTTGGCGCTTATATAGATTAGTCCAGTTAAATCATTATGAATATTCTTTATATTTGGTTGAGCGTGTAATACTCTGAAATTCTATATTTGTTATTTGTACATCTTTTTTTTTAACGCATAAAGTTATTTTTGAACGTTGCCCACAATCTAAAAACGCATTATTGTTAACGTTTGGATTATGAAAATAAAACGTCCTCAAGGCCAATGTCATCTTCTATTCTGTTGTTATGCTTTAGCATCAAGCATACCCTTAAACTCCAATTAACGTGTATAATTAAATATTTCTTTATACTGATAGTTAAACATCTATTTTCAGATACTTGGGCTTGGGCACATTTGAGTGTAGATCAAATTTAGGTCCCTGATAATTCATTTTATTATTGCGCTTTTTGTTGCAACACCTTCTCTCCTAAGAAGGGGTTGATGCTGGTCCTAACTTTAGCTGTTGGTAAGCCTGGGCGATATCTAATACACTGAAAACAGTATCTTGAACAATATACAAGTCATCAATATTAACTGATCAAGATTTAAATGAGGGTTTACTGTCACGCTGAAATCTCCACACACACGTGCAGGTTTGTTAGCCCGGGGAGCAATTACCAGAGGTTTTTCCCAGGTATGAGTATTGGTTTTATGAATATACAGCTTTATTCCATTTCCTTAATGGCCTTCTTGGCAGCATCCCTCAAAGGAATAGGAATTACACGAGGGCCATAAAATATCGAAATGGCTCCTTCTTTCAGAACTACATTAACTTCCACACCCTTAATGTCACCTGGTACCTCTTTGAAGACTGAGGGATATTTATTCCTGAGCAGGCCCACCACATCACCTTGTACTTGCCGAACATAGTTGGTGGGAAAGATAGTATTCCAATCCAGATGGATATGGCTTATCCAAGATATGCCCAATAATGAGGGGAAGGAGCTCTGAGCCACTACAAGGAGTAACGTAGCAGACTGCCCCTGATAAGAAATTCTAACAGGGGTTTCCCCTAACAGATTTAGTTCGTGCCCAGTGCAACCACGAAGTGAAGAGGTACTCACCAGAGGAAGGTGTTTAAAATGTGTAAGGTACACTGACTCACCAATAAAATTAGTGCTGACCACTGTGTCAACTTCCATGGTGAGAGGTAGACCATTGACTTCCAACTGAACAATGCTGTGAGCTGGTGCCTGTCTACTGTTGACCACGTACAAGTCACGATGTGTAGTCGTTTGGACAGGCACTGAAGGTATGTCCTCATGAATTTGACGGACACCTCCTTGATGCTGAGATACATTTTTGACCCTGCGACAAACCTTAGCAATATGTCCTCTAAAATTACAGCTATGACATTGACATGACAACCTGCACATAACGCGCTTTGAGACTGCTGATGATTGGGTCTTGACGAGTGTTAAGGTTTTGGTCCGTGACTGGATTGTAACTTTTCTCGAATTTCTTGTTCTTATGTTGATATAGGTGAACCACGTTGATGAGCTTAGGGTTGTCGCTGGAATTGGCCAGTGCATTGGCTGGTGTAGGGATCTCGTAGCGAGTGGCGAGAGCAACCATGTAGGCGAAGTTACTCTCTTCAGTTCTGATCTTGTCACGAACCATATTCGATGAGATGTTATGATAAAACTGCAACTTTAGGGTGTCATCTAGTAATGTTCAGAAGCTACAAGTGGCGGCAAGATTACGTAAAGATAGGCTGAAGACCGGGTAGGACTCTCCCACACGCTGCTTGTGAGAACTAAAGGCAGAATGCCCTTCATACACTGATCTTGTGGGAGCGTAGTGAGATTCGAGGAGAGTCTTTAGTTGGGTGAAAGTATTGGTTCCCAGCGCGACCAGTGAACAGAGATCTGTTAAGACCTGGCAGGGGACTGGGCCAATGCTTCTTAGGAGCCAATCAACTTTTACGTCAGCTGCAATTGTTTCAGTGGTGCATAAATGTTCAAAGCTGGCAAAATATAACTTGATGTCCTAGAGACGAGAGTCAAAAGTGGAACACTTTGACTTGTCGAGACTATTGGCTTACGAACATTGCACACACGAGAGCTACACACACGATACTAGACACAATAAATTCAGGGTTCTTGAAATAAAAACAATAATCACTCGTCGCCAGTTATTGTAACTTAACTATAGTTTGGGATTGAGAAAGTTACTAGTAAGTGATAGATTTAGACATGATGGTAAACTCTATATATATATATAAAATATGCCATTAAAGTACGAACACAGCCTAGCACCACCATTACATTGTCGAGCCACAGGAAACTGAAGAGAGACAAAAAATAACAAAACTCATAGCTCAGTATGGTTATGTGTGTACGAACTTGAAGGCCTATGGTAACCTCTCCCTACTAACCAAACATAGTAATTAAACAGTAATTCTTGTTGTATAATAACTTAATTTCATTAACTTTTACCACAGTGATGAAAAGTTACGTAGGAGTCAAATAATCACACACTCACAAAATCACCACCAAACGATATCATTCAAGGCGCGAAAACAACTAAAAAACTTATTTCCATTTCTCTAAGGGCAGCCACATGACATAGTCACACGAATCAAGGAAGAGGTGTTTCTTCTCTCCCGATGTCACCGGGCACCAATCTTCCCTTGTTGATCATCCCCTACTCCCTAAATATGTATTCATTCTAAATGTAATTTTGCCTCCGCACTCCACCTAGTCTTGATTATTCGAATATTATTTTGAATTTAAATATCTTATTTACGTCATTGATATTTTTTTCACCAAGATGTAGGTGGAGTGGGTCGATGACGCAAAATCGAGAAAGTAGAGGGTGCCTGAACCTGTTACCATTTAAGTTACACCGTACAAAAATAATGTTTGGTTTCCACAAAGTAAAGACACATCGGTCATAGTATAGTACAATTGGTTTTGCAATAAGTTTTTTTAGCATCAATTCTTACTAACCGTTCGGGTTATACTCTTATGTACTAATTACACTAACGGTTTGAGTATTATGAAGAATTAATTAACATGAAGTGCAACAAACCTCTTTAGTGCACCCAACCGGAATTGAACCTCTATCTCCCCGTCTTAAGCTGTCTAGTATAACACGAGAGTAGTGCGTTAGAACACGCGGCCGCTGAAACGGGTGCACTAAGTTAAGCTAAGCCTTATGTACTTGCTGGTCCTGGCTGCATGTGTTTCCCCCAGAATGTTAGTATATCCTACACTACATTTAAATTTGTTGCCATCGATATGGTTTTGACGCGTAGTATTTTTTACAATCACTGCTACCGCTGTAAACGGTTTATGCTCAACACATGGGGTATACCGATCTTTTCTATAATATACTGTCGTGATGTATTGAAATTTGACTGTAGTTATTTCCTATTAGTCTCAAACAATACATATATTTATTTTTAACGGCAACAGCAAACAGTATTAACTTTTGGTACGGTATTATCAAAATATCTGGAATGTAGGCCTAACTAACTTTCAGAAATGAATTTATTAATTAACAGTGAAATTAATTTGATAAATATGATCATAGTTATTCCATTGTTTTATTAATTTGTTAAAGCAATTCCAAAAACGAGTTAAATAAGTTCGTCTTCAAAATTAGATTTATTTGGTGCAGAGTTGATTATTCTCCATGCTTCTCTGCTGTTATATAGGAGTGTATAGTGGGTGTCGTAACGGTCTATTACCTCATGTTTAATTAGCCAACTTTATCTATCTACTTTTTCCTCAACTACCATTAGAAGTATTGGGTTGAAAATATGCAATTCTATGTAGGGATTTTCTAGTTTAGGTTGGTACCATCGTTAAATGTGTCGTTCATTTTTATCTAAGCTGTGTCCATTCATTATGTAACAGTTGAGTTATTTTCCTAGTTATAGCATGTACTTTTAATTCTAAAACCCGTTAATTTTTCTATAAACTTGTGTACTCTGACAATTTTGACTTCATAATTTACAAGTTTATATCCACATAGGGTATTAATTACAAATACATATATACCTATGAGGTGACCTGGCGGTCTAGGGGTAAGGTGTCAGACTTCTATGCTGGCAGCCGGGGTTCAATCCTCGGTCCCGGCAAAGATTTATCTGATTACCAAACCCTTCCTTCACCTCTGACAAGACATCTTGTGAATGTGAGGAATGCCAGGCCTCCACCGTGGTTCGGATTCCACGATAAACTGTAGGTCCTTCATTTCATCTCGCAATCACCCTACCATTACACAGCGTAAGTGCGTATAACCCGAACGGGTAGTAAGACGCGGTGCTAATAATAATAATAATAATAATAATAATAATAATAAATACCTATGCAAGCCTTTACATTTCGGAGTAGGCTAAAAAAAAGTGCATATAGTTCAAAAAACAAATTGAACAATGCTTTGAAGTTGAATATATTGAGTTTATGTACTAAAAGCAATATGTCCAAGAAAAGTTTGTAAGAATTTTTTTATATTTTTGTTCACCATAGTAAATTTGTGAAAAATGAGTGAAATTTAATTTCTGTTTAACATAGCTTTAAAAATACAAAACATCACTACCTCAAGTGAATTCATGATTTTACAATATGATTTTAAGTTTAAATTTCACTTAAGCCCCTGCAAGGTCAAAAATTAATTTATTTGATGTTAAAAATCGTACATTTATCTTTTGCTTGGACTCGAAGCGTACATTTTACCTTTTGCTGAAACCCTCGTTTGGATTTTTAAACTTTTGTTCCAACTTCATCTTGCTAATAAAACGAATTATTGTGATAAAATATTTTCTTAGCTCAGTTATAGTAAAAACTACATTTATTAAACAAAAAATTAGGGAAACACTTTGGCCTACAGTATATTTTACCATACATTTTTATTTTAGGAACTGGGAGGAAAAAAAATACATTTCACTTTAATTGTCCAACAATGAATATTTTTTTTTCTTTTTGAATTTCAGCTAATTTATGTAAAGAATTAAACTATACCAAACAAAAGTAAAAATGGAATGTTCTGATATGATGCTAAGAAACACAAGATTGAGACACTTTATGCATTCCTTCATCTTTTTCTAAGTAGTCACACTTTTTTTTATTGTCAGCTGGCTCCTCTGGAATATATAAGATACCCCTATACCAGCCTAACATTCTACTGTCTTTCCAATCTCTGCTTGCCACCATAAAAGCCTTGGAGATTCAACATCAGCCATCTTTTCTTTAGAAACAGTATGGCCAAGATTCTAATGTAGAACAGGAAGGAAACACCGCTTTGCTCTCCAACCTCTCTTTTGAAGTTGCCTGAAGGTTTTATTTACAAACTCAAAATGGAAATGCTCAGTTGCTTTGACCAAAACCTTAGAGACGATTCAAACTTTTTATAAAGCTTTCTTTTTTACGTTTGATGTAGCCTAATCAACAACAGCCAATTAAATTACTTCACCCACTTGAGAAAATAGTTTGTAGTACTCTTCCTTGTTCTCAGTTATCAACCTCTTTTTCAGAAGTTTTTTGACCTGACTACCCATTGTAAAACAGTCAAATACACCGAATCGCTGACAAATGTAGATTTCTAAAAAAAATGTGATAAATCTGAAGAAATTTCCACAGAATCACGCCCAGCTTCATCTTCAGGAATTAAAAATAGGATTCTTTAATTAAGGGTCGACAACACCTAAAGCTTAAGAAACTTAGTTGACACAAGTAAAAAGCTTCAGAGATAAAGGCTTTGGGTCAAGGCTGCACCTGCTGCAAATCCAAACAGAATGTCAACTCATCTTGATTTTCCTTATATAGAATCTTTCTCATGGCTTTTGCTTTCTTTTTGTGAACAGATATCTAAGATTAAATCTTTAATTTTGCTTTTGTTATTTTATATCTCATCCTTTTTATTTTCAATTCTTATTTTAGAATCCATACGAGCAAAAACTACACACATCAATCACACAGATCCCTCAAGAATTTATGTAGGCCTACCTTTGCTTTTATAGCTCACTATCTCCACCCCTTTTTATTTTAAATTTTCCCCTTCATGAACCTTAACTATCATAGAAAGCCATTTGATTTTCATGCTTGGAACGTTCACAAAAAAAATCTTGCATGCTTTGGCTTTTGTTTTTATCTTCTGTTGAGAGATAGTATTTAACTGAAAAACCAGCTTGTCTACTTGCTGGTTATTTGCAGCCTTGTTGCTAAGCCTAGGTCTGTCTATTTCACATTTTCAATTGTCATTAAATTTGCAACAATGTTGTCTTGTAGGGGAGACTTGATCCTATTTTTAATTTTTATAAAAATGTAGATGTCTATTACAATTTCTTCTAGTGCATTAAGGAGCTCATTGTTTCTCTTAATCTTTCATTAATATAAAAAGCAATTTAATATTTAAATAACCCTTAAAATAATTTAACATTAATCTTCTTCACCAAGGATCAAGTCTCCCCCATACAAGGGAGACTTGATCCCGGGTTAAATTATAAAAAATAACCTTTGTCAGTTAATGAATATCTGTTTATTAGCTGCACTGTAAATTTTGTTTTACTAACATGTTATTATATCTTCTTAAGTAAAAAAAATGCCTAAGTTCGAATTTTTACAAACAGTATGCCTAGTGATAGTTAACGTTAATACATAAATCTCCGATGCCTCACTCGATAGGCTAGGCTACCATTATTTTCAGTCTACAATCAGTCTTTGAGAAGTTACTGTATTATTATTATTATTAGCACCGCGTCTTACTACCCGTTCGGGTTATACGCACTTACGCTAATGTGTAATGGTAGGGTGATTGTGAGATGAAATGGAGGACCTACAGTTTAACGTGGAATCTGAACCACGGTGGAGGCCTGGCATTCCCCACATTCACAAGATGTCTTGTCAGAGGTGAAGGAAGGGTTTGGTAATCAGATAAATCTTTGCCGGGACCGAGGATTGAACCCCGGCCGCCAGCATAGAAGTCTGACACCTTACCCCTAGACCGCCAGGTCACCCCCCGAAGTTACTGTACTAGATACATAAAGAAAAGAATACAATTTAAAATGGAGAAACTAAACCATTTTGCCTAGCTATGATAGGCCTAACAACCAAATGAAAGTTCAACAATGAAGTTAGGCTAAGTTTGATAAACTTTCAATCTAGAATTGGATATTTATTAAACTAAAAGTAAGTCTACTGCATGTTAAAACCTTCATAGGAATTTTTAAACACAAAGCTTGTCACACGATCATTATGAGATACAAAGTTTGGTGAAGGTATCACTCGCACGATTTCACAGTTGTAATGTCCTCAACTTCTGGGAACTTAAATTGTCGTGCATCAACTTTTCTCACGAATCTAACTCGATAACTTTATTCACTAGGTATAGCCTCTAAAATTTCCCCAACATTATGTTTGTAGTTTTTCCCCCTTGAAAGGATCCAATGATCCATCTTCCAAATGCTGGTTCTATATCTAGCTGATCATTTTCATCCTCTGAACTGATTAACAAATCAGCTATCTCGATGTCAGACTCACTTGATGAGTGCAACATTTCGGAATCTGATGTGTCAACATTATTTTTTTCACTTTTAAGTCTTCTTATTTTGTTTTCATAATTAAGTTTCTTTTTGCCCATAAGGGCCGTTGAGAATCACCTTTTGTTGCGATCAATTAGGTCTTCCTCCAATCTATTTTTTTTTTCAGGAGTGTCTGTAAGTATAGTTGTAGCTGCTTTTTTCCTACCTTTTGTAGCTGTAACATGAGGTGCAGCTTTAGGAGGAGGCTGAATGTCTTTAAGTGAGCGAAAGACTTTAGCGTTATTGCTTGATGTTGAAGGTGTATCAACTAGTTCATTTGGGCTGTTATTTACTACAGAGCCAGTACCATCACTAATTGAAGTCCCGGGCTTGGGGCGATTTGTTACATAAGATTACAGGAATTCATCATCCGTAAAAATGTCATGGCTTAATTGGCCATATGCCACCAACTCTAAAGCCGCTCATTACATTTGTAGGTGTTAGAACCAGAGGGAAAGCTCTTCCATTGCTGTTTTGGCACTTAGGTCCTTTAGCTTTTCCAGCCTACAGGTGTAAAAATATGATAATAAACCTAAAATGGCTTAAATATATTATTTAATAATCTAATAATTTTATAATGGTAAAAATAATTTAAAATATCATAAGTTTTTTTTTTTCAAAGTTGTGCCATATGCATTTCTTCCCTTTTTCACAGCGCAACCTTTCTAAAAATAAGTGTTTTAAAANATATGCATTTCTTCCCTTTTTCACAGCGCAACCTTTCTAAAAATAAGTGTTTTAAAAATTGTATTTAATTTATTATTTTTCAAGATATACTATAAAAGAAACCATTAGGCTTACTCTTTTAAGTTATAATAGAGACTAGTTTATACTGCAATACATACTTTTGTTTTTGTTAGTAAACAAGTGTTTGTAAGAAAGTCTATTTCTTCAAATGTGCTTATAACTTTAGTGACAGTTCTGTATTTTTCTGTTGAGTAATGTTGTATGTTCTCCTAGTAGCAGTGGTAAAGTCACATGATATTGGAACACCAATAATGTTGCTCAAGTTCACCCAAACATCATTTCTTTGTATAGTAAAACCAGTTGATGGTCCACCTGGTTTGAAGAACATTATTTTAACATAATTATTTTCTGTTGACATTTCGATCACATTACCTACATACCACATTTTATTATAAACACACACAACATATTCATTTTCTGTTGTTTTACTAAAAAGATGCAGCTGCTCTATTTATCAAAAGAGTTGACGAGTCCTTGGGTATGTAGCAGTGGTAATCTCTCGTTCCTTCAAATCTCTGGGCTTCATTGAAGCAATCATTCAGATGCTCTTGCTCTTTTTTTTTTAT
>CABFOV010007889.1:8988-26174 GCA_902141375.1 Timema poppense
TTTAAGTACTAATTACGCTAATGGATTGGGAATTGGGAAGGTTGAATTAGAGGAAGTGAACCCGCATTTGCGTGGAGGGAGAGTGGAAAACCATTTAGGAAAAACCACTCCAAGTTCACCCGACCGAGATTCGAACCTCGATCTCCCCGTCCTCAACAGTCGGGCTCAGCACGACAAGCGCGTTAGCCAACTACGCCACCGGGACGGGTCTTAAAAATATAAATGAGCATTTAATTTTTTTTTAAATGTGCATTTATTGATTTAATCTTGTTTTTTTTAAGCTCTTAGCTGACGCACAATGGATCAAATATATGGGGTACTCTAAATCACTATTATTTTACCTGCTATTACATACACCACAAGAAAATTAAGAAACTTTGGCCTCAACAAGATTTTACTAAAAAATGTTTCTCGGAGGTGGTGAGGTTAAAAATAATGTTCTCGCTATCCTGGCAAATGTATACAAGAACTGTGTGGCTTGGTAGAAACAATATTTAGTATTTATACAAATTTAGCAGCAGGTAATAAAAAGTTAAAAGTCTTCGATATTATTAATATTACATAAGCGTTCAACCCAAACAGAGGTAGTAAGATGCAATGTGCTGCTAAAAAATAAATAAAAAAGTAACTAAATGTACACACACAAACATGTGATGTTAATAATAACGTATTGCGGGTTTCATATGGCCAGGTTTTAAATTATGTACTTCATTCCAAACATCAAACATTACTTTGTTTTAAACAGAGAAACTCGAATAACTGATACACTTTGAGACCAAATTTGGTTGCTTATAATGAGTCTACTTGTCAGATTTTTTCTAAAATTTAACAATCCTAACCATAGCATACACTGCCGTAAAAAGATATTACAAAATAATCTGACACATAATAACTTTAGTCAGGTTTATGTAAAAATAATATTTTAGAAAACATTCTAAAATAGTTGTGTTAAGGAATGTTGTATAGACTAAGCTAATACAAGATAAGATTTGATAACAAAAAATTAACTTAGTCCATAAAAATATGTATAAGCCTCATAATATTATCATCATCATCATCATCATTATTTTTACTACCCGTTCGGGTTATACGCACTTACGTTAATGTGTAATGGTAGGGTGATTGTGAGATGAAATGGAGGACCTACAGAGTTTAACGTGGAATCCGAACCACGGCGGAGGCCTGGCATTCCCCACATTCACAAGATGTCTTGTCAGAGGTGAAGGAAGGGGCCTCATAGCAATAAGTTAATCAAGTTTCTTGTGATATAGTGGTACTTGAAAGTTTCTGCGCTAAATATACCAAATATTAGTAATGTACAACTAGACATGCTGAATTAATATGACATAATATACTTACTTAAAGCAGCGATGAGGCAGTAAAATATCATCCCTACGAGACAGTTTGGTTGGTTCAGCAATGAATCTTCTCCCACAATTAAATGCATGATGCCAAAGCCTTTCCCATACCTACGGCAATTGGAACAAATTATAACGTTAAAACACATATGTTATGACTCATGAGAATACTTGTCAAGGCATGGCCATACTTGTAGCCTGGTCACCGTGACCAGAATGGAAAGCCAAACTAAATAATAAATATGTGGTCGGGTGACCTGGCGGTCTAGGGGTAAGGTGTCAGACTTCTGTGCTGGCGGCCGGGGTTCAATCCTCGGTCCCGGCACAGATTTATCTGATTACCAAACCCTTCCTTCCCCTCTGACAAGACATCTTGTGAATGTGGGGAATGCCAGGCCTCCACCGTGGTTCGGATTCCATGTTAAACTGTAGGTACTCCATTTCATCTCACAATCACCCTACCATTACACATTAGCATAAGTGCGTATAACCCGGACGGGTAGTAAGACGCGGTGCTAATAATAATAATAATTTAATTATGGTAATTTTAAATATAAGTCTTGATCTATGCACGGTCTGTAACTTGTAACTAAGGGCCATTTTCATAGTCAGACTTAGTATGCCTCAAGTGCAACACTAACTTATGTTAAATAGATAATAATAATATTTAGCACCGCGTCTTACTACCCGTTCGGGTTATACACTTTAAGTACTAATTACTCTAATGGATTAGGAATTGGGAAGGTTGAATTAAAGGAAATGAACCCGCATTTGCGTGGAGGGAGAGTGGAAAACAATTTAGGAAAAACCACCCCCAGTTCACCTGACCGAGATTCGAACCTCGATCTCCCCGTCCTCAGCGGTTGAGCTCAACACGACAAGCGCGCTAGCCAACTATGCCACCGAGGCGGGTAGTGTTAAATAGAAAACACTTCCGTAAACTCAAATGAAACGGGCCCATTTCGCACTTGAAACTAGCCCAGCCCATAGGAGTTTAGGTAGGTGTCAATCCTGGGTTTAGTATATTTTTATTTTTTCATTTATTTGAGGTAGTTAACGTGCACTTTCTGAACCGAGTATATCGGCATACAAATTACAAACTAGCTTAAATCTAAAACAGATACACCCAGCCCCTGGCCAGTTATTCATCACTGGGAAAGGGGAAACCCACATTTCACCAATGATACATTTTCAGGCCATGCTTGGAATCAAACCCAGGACCCTTTTGCTCGGTAGGCAGACACGCTACCGACCGAGTTAAGGTGTCAGACTGTATTTAGGCTAAGTACTAAGTCTATGAAACTGGCACTAACTGTAAAATAGGTTAAATATACACTGTCATGTACATGCGTAGCTTTGCGATTGACCGTCAGAGCCCTTTGATATCTCTAAGGAGCCAATGTTCTTACAGTTTCATATCGACTACGATTTAAATAATGAGTTAGGATTAACCCTGAGCATAGGATGATCTGCTGAATATAGGTCAGAAATATTATTATTGTTATTATTTAGCACCGCGTCTTACTACCCATTCGGGTTATACGCTTTAAGTACTAGTTACGCTGATGCATTGGGAATTGGGAAGGTTGAATTAGAGGAAGTGAACCCGCATTTGCGTGGAGCGAGAATGGAAAACCATTTAGGAAAAACCACCCCCAGTTCACCCGACCGAGATTCGAACCTCGAATCTCCTCGTCCTCAGCAGTCGAGCTCAACACGACAAGCGCGTTAGCCAACTACGGCACCGAGGCGGGTAGCTCAGAAATAGAGCAATCACATTACAATAAGTCAATGGTCTCATATTTGATTTCTTCAGCCGAGGTGCCATTCTTACAACATTTAAAATATTATTTGCTCACAAGGAAAATACATGTGATCAAAAATGATGTTTTTAAAGTGAATTTTTTTAATTTTGTAAAATTTAATATTAGCCACATTCCCCGACAAATAAACTAACTTGTAAACTGTACAATTAATCTACTGTAGTGGATTACTTTTCCTTTTATTTAATATGTATGAAAATGGTAGTTTTTTACAGTTCACTTATTTAAAAATACCAGTGAGTTTTTGGAATAATTATGGGAAATAGTTGTATTTTCAGTACAGTGAATCTTTGAAGCCAATAAGTGTATACAGTATGGTAGTTGTTTTTATAGCCCTACAGTTTTTTCAACACGGTGTCCAATTCATAAAATATTTACTTAGTATTTTTTAGTATTTTTAGCACCGCTTCTTACTACCCATTCGGGTTATATGCTTTAAGTACTAATTACTCTAATGGATTAGGAATTGCAAAGGTTGTATTAGAGGAAGTGAACCCGCATTTGCGTGGAGGGAGAGTGGAAGACCATTTAGAAAAACCACCCCGAGTTCACCCGACCGAGATTCGAACCTCGAGCTCAACATGACAAGCGCGTTAGCCAACTACGCCACCGAGGCGGGTAATATTTATTTAAATAGGATATCGTATTGTCGCTGAAAGTGTATGGAACACATCAATTTTGTTTACTAAAACATTTACAAAATTATCATATTGTGAATGCTATTTGGGTAAGCTAAAAATGCTTCTCTGATATGATGATGGCACACAATTTACGAGTATATAATGATTTGAATAAACACAACATGAATATATTAATCAATTCATAACAATATTAAGATAGTTTGTAAATTTAATAGTATGGTAAAATTAAATAGGTACGAGTACTCACTTAATTCATGGGATTTCACTGGCATGTTGAGCAACAATGCCTAGAAAGTGTCGATATGTAAATAATAAAACTCGTGTAAATATCCATCTAAATAAACCTACTTACATGTTTGAAAACTTATTTATATCTTAAAACTTCATGCCTTGTATAAAAACCTTTCAATTATACCATGTTTACTTATTAAATAACATGAAGTAAACTATCATACATATCTATCTTAACTGGAGACTTGACATACTTTTATATTTCAATGTTGGCACCTTTGTACTAGATATTTTAACAGCCTTTTAATGTTTATTACTATTCATCCCAACCTAACAAAACCTAACCTTTCTATCCTTCCATGCATTGATAAATTAAAATGTATATTAAGTTGGAAATTGTAATGGTGTAAAAATTAACTATTTAATATATGGAATGACATGTATAAGGCCTACTATTCATCAATATGAATGGTGCGTATGTCAATATGGTATTCAAAGGAAAGATGTTTAAGGAAAACCATTTTGTTGACACATGAAAGGTTAGGTTTCAGATGTAGTTTATAAAAATAAACTCCATGGTGTGAGTCCGCAAGCTATACTGATCGAGCGGCCCCTACTTTGTTAGCGACAATAGTGCCAACAATGGTGAATATAGGGTGTAATATGGTCAGCACAACAAGCCCTAATACCATTAGTCTGTTTTCTAAGCCGGAGCTACTACCATTTTATTCAAGCAGATCATTTGTCCTCGCATGGATAAGTTTGACTCCGTTGTGACCCGCTACTTCAGATATAATTTGGAAGCGCCGGAGATAGAACCCAAGACCTCTGGATCTGTAACAGTAGCTCTGACCACACAGGCGATCATAGCTATAGGCCTAATCAATTGCATAAAAAATATTTTTGTTGTAATGTTGGGACATTACCATTACTTTAAATATTTAAGTTACTGTGTGAGTTAGGTGAGTACATTTTAAATTTTATAATGATATAAACTTAATTTTTTTTATTAATCAATTCATAATTGCCTAGTCTAGTGTATAAAAAATAAAGAATTTATGTCATTTAACAAATAAATATATAATAAATATTATATCAACACTTGTAAGTTGTGTATCGTTCATCATTCATAATTTGAGAGAGCAACACCTTCAGAAAGCAAAAAGCTATAATTAAGTGATAAAACTAGACCTATTTACTTTATTCCTCTCAATGTCTGCAATTTCAATTTTAATCGGTCGTGCTTGGACAATCATAGTCTTGTAAAACTTATATTTAAACAAATTTAACTTATATAAAATTTAGTTAATCAAACTAACATGACTTCAGAGTCATTATTTGAAGGGTTGTAAATGTTGCAATAACTTACTTTGACATAAAGGCTTTAGAGCAGCTCATGTGTTCACTGATATCACACATGGCAACATAAGAAGGGTCTTGTTCCTTTCTGGTTTCTATTAAAAGCGCATAATAGGACAAACAAAAACCTATCAAACTTGAGAAAACCACGCCTCGGTTTAAATATCTTACATCACTTACGTTCCTCATGGTTTTGTAAAATACTTGAAAACAAAACAAAAATTGTTCTTCAAATTTGCGCGCTTAGCTTTTCCAAGACAGAGAATGAATTGACGTACCAAGCTTATAGAACGCAAGCTGAAGTCTTTAGGGTGTTTTTAGTTGTCTATATCTTCAACAACTTATCATTTAGCCAACATAGGAAAAACACATTACACTACTAAAACCCTAGCCTTATTACTATTAGACTAATGCCTTGTACTTAGCATGTCCTTTTATCACAAACACCCTTGAAATGATAAGGCATAATGCATAATGCATATTGCGTAAGAAGCTAACACATTAATTTCGATGGCAACATTTTATCAGAAAATAGAGAAGATAATTAACAGTGCAGAATACATAAAGCTGGTTAAACTTTAACTTCTTATACGCTATGCATGATCTTGAATATAGACAAGACTTGTATCATCAAATAAGAATACAATTAACTGCTCTAAAACAGGGATATTTAATTAGTTATCCAAGCATGCCAATCCAAAAAAATAATAATATTTGACTGGCCAGAAATTTAATTCAATCTGATAGTAATTTGAAACTTTCTTAAATTATAATTTTGTAGTTTAAAAGGGGTGGGGTTAATTAAACGTAATTTAATATAAGTTTTATTATTGATATATTTCCGTGAAATTAAAAAATGTTAAAGTTAGAATAGAACTAGTCCTAGTAAATATAAAAAAGAACAATATATTAAAATATAAACCATTAATGGGGAAAATACAATAAGACTAATCACAAGCAAAGCACTCCGTGATTACTATAAATAACGCATGAACAGTAAGCCAAGCCAATATCAACTGGCGAGACATCCGCCGCTGTTGGGTGGGAGAGAGAAGAGCTAAGATTCACTCTTAGCCACCCTGTTGCTCAGCCACCTGCATTGATCAAGTTTAAAAGCAAGAATATGTTATATAGCTCAGCTGTTATGTGGTGGTGCTTGGAGGGAAAGATACAGGGTCTAGAGTGGGGGACGCACACCGCTGAAGGGTAAGCTTACACTTCTTTGTAAACACACGATGCTGGTGGCACTAAGGACCAAGTAACACTGGGCTTGCAGCGTCAACCCCCTTCCCCCCCAACGATAAGAAACTTAAGATATTTCTGGCCGTTCAAGGTCAGGTGCCTCTACATACCGTCTGAACTATATGACGTTTTATAGTTTCATTATGTGTGTGATTGTTGTGATTTGCTGTATTTGCGTACCAATAATCCAACATGACAAGAGGACCACATTAATCCACTGACAATCGTTTTAATTGAAGGCCACATTTTGGATAAAATGGTTGTTTGGCATCATCGACAAACTCGCTCAGCAGAAATCAAGGGGAAATATATTATCGACTATTTTATTATTGTGAACATGCTAATATTTAATTGGTAAGTAACATGTCCTACAGTTTACTAATGCAAACTCTATGTTGATAAATTAAATAATATTTGAATTTGTGTGTTGTGATAGTGTAAGATCAAAATTAATTTATTTCAACTTTTTAAGACTTTGCTTAGATTCTTAATACTTTTAAAACCTCACTATAATAAATAATAAAATAACATAAGCACTTTTTATGTCATTTCACAGATACCACTTGAGTATATGATATACATGTGTCGGTGTATGTGGGCTGGTAAAGGTAAAACAGGGATTTATAAGGTTAGAAATTATATTGTGTGTATGGGTAGCAGAGTCGTAAATCCGCCCCGGCCAGTGATACAGTAGTTGACCTTTCAATTCGCGGGCCAAACTGTGAATACCCTATCTATAGAGTTTAGATTCTAGCCTAGCAAATGCAAGTCTACACAACATACGACCAATATGTTTTGTTCGTGTTTTAATGTTCTTGTGTAGTAGCCATACTTGTTTTTATTAACAAACTTTCTTTGTTTTAGTATTAATTACTACGTTTGAGGTGGTGATTTCCAAAACTTTTTTCTTCCACTCTGGTACAATTTTGGGAAAGGAGTAAACAGTTGAAATTTTATTTCAAAAGCATTATTTGAAAAAATATTGTATTAGAATAAAGTTTATAGTATTTGTATAAGATTAATATGTGAAAAATAATCCTAATCTTACACATCCTATGTAAAAAAGGAGTATAATTTGGGTTGTTTAAGTTTTGGTGCTGTTTCTTGGAACTGTGAAGTAATTAAATGAGAACTTGTGGATTTATGGATTTTTGGAGCAACAATAAAATTGATATAGTGTGACGTAATTTGCCACCCTACCTTGTATTTCCCTATATTTTATACTTTTTGTGAATAATTTCCAATTTTTTTTGTATTAAATTAAGGACTTCAAAGTTCGGCCTGACTAATAACACTATTTACATCCATTAAATAAAATAAAAGGACGGAAGGAACAACGTATAACATTATTTTAAAATCTAAATAAGGAATTTTGATTTAAGGAAGAACACTTACCTTTTATTAAACATTAATTATCCTTTTAAGAAGTGTGTTTGACTCTTGTATTCATTTTCAACGTCGACCATGTTTGTTTAACGCATGTGCAGTTATATCAAACAAGTGAGTAGCGGATCTCGGGATTGTAAAAGAAGAAAAAAGAAGAAACAAGGCAAGATGTAAATAACTCAAAACCAGCGCGCTTTTCGATTTTGACAGATAGAAATAAACATTTAATTCTTTTAGGAAAACATTGTTCACCTTAATTGGGATATATTTCAATATTTATATTAAACCTGCATTGTATTTGATTTTTATCTCTAGTCCATAACCAACATTTTATCTTTTGTTTTTATATATTAGTTTTTTTCTTTGGACTTGGAAGTTAAAAATAGAACATTTTTAAATTTGATTTTTGGAAGGCTTTCGAGAGGAGACTGGGTCTTCTTCTTTGGTGTTGGTCCAACATGGAGCCAATTCTGTGGAGCTCCTAATTCAAATTATTTTTAAAGTGAATTAACGATTGTAAATTAAAGTACAACTAGCAAAAATGGAAAGCTAAGTGTGTATGCAAGAACTAGACAGTTTATTTCCATTTAAATTGTAGTAGAATTTGAATGACTAAAGTGAAACAAATTTATGAAGTTGGTGTTTCAATATGGACTAATTCATGGGTGAGGACAAGCCAACTCTTCAACTTTAAATTATTTTATTTTTTTCTCTCCTATCAAAATCAGAATTCATTTACGAACTTTCAGAAAGACAGACTAATGTAGAGAATTAAGTAACATTTTATTTTATGTCTAATTATTAATTTTATTGATTATATATTTTTTTTCTCTTCTTTTTTGTTTGAACAATATTATTTTATACTTTGTGTACCCCCTTCCCTTCGGGTACATATAATACATAGAAAAACAGTCTTTTTAACAAAAGAGATTTATTATAATAAACAATTAGATAAATTGTCATAGATACAAGTTTCACATGATTGAACAATTAGCAAATTAAGAATATAACATTTACACAGTCTCACTTGGTAGAGACGAATATTAATAGGTATCCACAGACCTTGATGGATTCTTAGCTGATAAATCCAGCTAATTGAAGGCTATGAAACAGGTGTCACTAAAGTACTACTAATGGTCTTTTTGCCCTATGGTACTGCCAGAGCATAATATAGTACGTTGATAACTAATATAAGCAATACTAAATCAAAAGCCTAGTCACAGGCAAATATAAAAATAGAATAATTTGCGCGGACCCCACAATGAAGCTAGGGCAATTTCCTTGGGTCACGCCATTAAGCTAATAATCAGCTAATTCACAGTTTCAACAACATTTACATATAAAGTCCTAAAACTTGTTTTTAAAGAAACAGACATCCTGGTGGTAGCCCCCAATAAAAAAAACTAGTGTTCATGACGTTTAGGACGTCATGACTAATCTGGAACAAAGTAGTAACGAACTTGTGACTTAGACTAAGTCACAACACTAACATTCTTAGCCAGAGGCTTTAATGTATGAACCGTGCCATATGACACATAAATAAACTCAGCAAAACATCTATGCTAAAGTTTGACATACCAATTAAGTAAACCAAAAAAACCATTCTAGTTGATATATTTTTACAAACAAAACTTGGCTTCTCTCAAAATAATGACTTATAATTTTCCTTTAAATAAGGTTGCATAATTTACACTACTTTACTAAAGTCCAAGTCGTAAAGACTTGGCCACGACGACTGGATACTAGTACCGCAGAATGCGTCGTCCATNCAACGTATAACATTGTTTTAAATAATTTAAATAAGGAGTTTTTATTTAAGGAAGAACACTTACCTTTTATTAAACATATTAATTATCCTTCTAAGAAGTTTGTTTGACTCTTGTATTTATTTTCAACGTCGACCATGATTGATTTCAACGCATGCGCAGATCATCCAAACAAGTGAGTGGCGAATCTCGTGATTGTAAAAGAAGAAAAAAGAAGAAACAAGGCAAGATGTAAATAACTCAAAACTAGCGCGCTTTTCAATTTTGACAGATAGAAATAAACATATAATTCATTAAGAAAATATTGTTCACATTCATTGGGATATGTTTCAATATTTATATTAAATTTGCATTGTATTTGATTTTTATCCCTAGTCTATAGCCAACATTTTATTTTTGTTTTCTCTTTGGACTTGGAAGTAAAGAATAGAACCTTTTTAAATTTGATTTTTGGAAGACTATCTGAAGGAGACTGGGTCTTCTTCCTCGGTGTTGGTCTAACATGGAGCCAAATCTGTGGAGCTCCTAATTAAAATTAATTTAAAAGTGAATTAACGGTTGTGAATTAAAGTACAATTAGCAAAAATGGAAAGCTAAGTGTGTGTGCAAGAACTAGATTATTTATTTTCGTTTAAATTGTGGAAGAATTTGCATTACTAAAAGTTAAACAAATTTCTAAAGTTGGTGTTTCAATATGGACTAATTCATGGGGGAGGTCAAGCCAACTCTACAACTTTAAATTATTATTTTTTTCTTCTTCTATAAAAATCAGAATTCATATAAAAATTTTCAGAAAGGCTATCTAATTCAGAGAATTAATAAACATTTTATTTTATGTCTAAATATTAATTGTATGATTTTTTTTTCTCTTCCTTTTGTTTCAACAATACTATTATATACTTTGTTAAGTTAGAATTGTAACTATCTGGAATTCCACAGGTAGACTTGGGATGTGGTAAAAAGTGAAACAATAATAAACCCACAAAAGTGCCAACCATTGTTATTTTATACATTTATTTTTAATGTAGTCTAAATTACATTTGGTTCCAACAATCCATTTTTATCTAAAGTTGTTCATGTTTTTAGTTTTTAAGTTTCCCCAGTGGTCTCGAGTATCGAGAGTCGTCGTGCCACTGTCTGAATTAGCCGAGGTAAATGTTTTTATCTTTGATTATTATTTTTCTCCTAGATACTAGGGGTGGCACCCAACAAAAATACTATCTTTATACATCTTGATGTATTGTTGTTACATAAACAAGATTCAGAAGACACTGATACTAAACCAGAAAAACTATATAATTTATATAACACACGTTTTGTTATTTATTTACTACAATAGTTATGAAAAAGGTTCAACATTGTTATATTATATACAATTTTTATATTTAAAATTAAAATATGTTTTATCACTAAATAATAAAATACTGATATAATATTCCCCAATTGAGGCAAAAAATCACTTACAATAATGAAGACCTATGACTTGTACACACACATTATCAATGTTTCTGAGATCCATCTTGATTACAATTTTGGCAGGTTTTACAAACTACAAACAAATGTATCACGTTACTAAAGTACCTTATATTATGCTTCGTAGTACTAGAGTCTACACAAATAAATCAGGCAACTAGACTCTAAGATCTTCGTTTCTACCCAGGTCATATAAGCTCCATCCTTTCCCACTTCAATAATGTCTGGATTTTCTTGTTGTTTCATTGTTTGACGCTAGTTGACAAGATTCTCCATTGACTTCCAGTACTCACCAAAATGTTTTTTCAGCAGTGCCCTTACATATTTCAGTTTTTAAGCTTTGACAGTAACGTTGTTGGTTAGCATAGGCTAGGATTCACCTGAATCAAGCGCTTGCCCCTTTTTAAGAAAGTTTTAAACTCCGACAAATCTGTTCTATAATTTGCCTCTCCATTCATAAGGATTTGTTGTGGGTTATTAGGACACTTTTTCAGAACAAATAACATCGACAAACTCGCTCAGCAGAAATCAAGGGGAAATATATTATCGACTATTTTATTATTGTGAACATGCTAATATTTAATTTGTAAGTAACATGTTCTAAAGTCTACTAATGCAAACTCTATGTTGTTATATTAAATAATATTTGAATTTGTGTGTTGTGATAGTGTAAGATCAAAATTAATTTATTTCAACTTTTTAAGACTTTGCTTAGCTTCTTAATACTTTTAAAACCTCACTATAATAAATAAACAAATGGCATAAGCACTTTTTATGTTATTTCACAGATACCACTTGAGTATATGATATTTATGTGTGGGTGTATGTGGGCTGGAAGAGGGAAAACAGGGATTTAGAAGGTTAGAAATTAAGGTAGGAAAAGTGGGTGGTAAATTATTTCGTGTCTATGGGCAGTAGAGTCGTAAATCCGCCCCTGCCAGTGATAGAGTAGTTGAACTTTCATTTCGTGGGCCAAACTGTGAATACCCTTTCTCTATAGTCTAGATTCATTCTAGCCTACCAAATGCAAGTCTACACAACATACGACCAATATGTTTTATTCGTGTTTTAATGTTCATGTGTAGTAGCCATACTTGTTTGTTATTAACAAACTTTCTTTGTTTTAGTATCAATTACTACGTTTGAGGTGGGAGTTTCTAAATCTTTATTCTTCCAATCTGGTACAATTTTGGGAAAGGAGTAAACAGCTGTAATTTTATTTCAAAAGCATTATTTGAAAAATTATTACATTAAAATAAAGTTTATAGTATTTGTATAAGATTAATATGTGAAAAATAATCCTAATCTTGCACATCCTATGTAAAAAAGGAGTTTAAATTTGGGTTGTTTAAGTTTTGGTGCTGTTTCTTGGCCCTGTGAAGTATTGAAATGAGAACCTGTGGATTTATGGATTTTTGGGGCAACCATAAAATTGATATGGTTATGAAAAAGGTTCAACATTGTTATATTATATACAGTTTTTGTATTTAAAATAAAAATATGTTTTTATCACTACATAATAAAATACTGATATAATATTCCGCAATTGAGGCAAAAATCACTTACAATAATGAAGACCTATGACTTGTACACACACATTATCAATGTTTCTGAGGTCCATGTTGATTCAAATTTTGGCAGGTTTTACAAACTACAAACAAATGTATCACGTTACTAAAGTACCTTATATTATACTTCGTAGTACTACAGTCTACACAAATAAATCAGGCAGCTAGAGTCTAAGATATTTGTTTCTACCCAGGTAATATAAGCTTAATCCTTTCCAACTTCAATAATGTCTGGATTTTCTTGTTGTTTCATTGTTTGACGCTAGTTGACAAGATTCTCCATTGACTCCCAGTCCTCACCAAAATGTTTTTTCTGCAGTGCCCTTACATCTTTTAGTTTTTAAGCTTTGACAGTAACGTTGTTGGTTAGTATAGGCCAGGATTCACCTGAATCAAGCGCTTGCCCCTTTTTAAGAAAGTTTTAAATTCCGACAAATCTGTTCTATAATTTGCCTCTCCATTCATAAGGATTTGTTGTGGGTTATTAGGACACTTTTTCAGAACAAATAGTTTGGACTTTGGAGGCAGGAAATTTGAAATTAAGCTTTGTGAGATGTCTTACGATTGGTGTTAATGCGACCTTCCAATCATACACAAGGACATCATCTCCAACACTTTTAACTGTGCCAGGCTGTTTGAATATTCCCTCATACTCCTAAGATTGAATAATTGTGTCCTTTCTCTTCAAAATTTTCTCCATCCAACCAAATACACGGTCCTAGGTAGGAATAATTAGCCGATGACCGGAAACGTGAGCTGAACTGTGAGTACATTTTCAGACAAATTAGAATTCAACCATTTGGCTAACATAACCATTACGGTTATGTTATTATTTTGTCCAGGAAATCCATTACAAAATAGCTCAACTTTGATGATGTGCTGCAAATAACAATTACAAAGAAAGCGGGACAGAATTGATCAATTGGGACAATTTCAACTGAACCTTTCGCCCTTTCACTTTCTACCCACGAATAGATGAAAACGGTGAGTGTTTTGTGGTGCAGTTGAAGGACCGACACAAACAGTAAAGTTATATTGGTACAGCTGGTGGCTGTAATATAGCCTACTTTGGGAAGAACAAGATCCTTCTCACAGTCATCCGAGAGTTTCAAAACATTTGGACCACTATCTGGCTTCAGATTGTCATAAAACGCATTACTTCTCATTTTATGGACTGCGAGTTTTTAAGCTTATTATATTGTATTTATAGTTGGTGATTTTAATTGAAATTAAAGTATATATAGTTGATCTAGCCAATGCTTTATTTATTTTTTATTTATTTTATGTGTAACATATGCATAAATATGTATGATTCCATATGGGATCATTGGTAATTTTCATTAACTGTGTAGATTAGTATGTATCTATTGTGTTATGTTTTCATTATTTATCTATACAACCAATATTTACAATTATATAAAGTAATACTGTTGGTTTATATTGTCTAAATGTTTCTATATTTTTATTGCACATANTGTTATGTTTTCATTATTTATCTATACAACCAATATTTACAATTATATAAAGTAATACTGTTGGTTTATATTGTCTAAATGTTTCTATATTTTTATTGCACATACGAACACTAATAATTATATAGTAGGCCTAAATATATTATAGCTTACACAATTTTGGTTTATTTTGATCAATTTTTTAATTAAGTGTGAATTATTTCTCAGATAAAACCATTATGACAGGAATTTCCCAGATGGATGTATTGCTTCTCCTTAGAGGTAGATGTATCTGATATAGAATTAGAAGATGACTCTGATGAAGAGGCTGAAATAAACGTTGCGCTATATCAATCCACATCATTTACAACTGCCAATGTAGATATACAAGCTATAGATATTCCAGACATTGGGGTGGGTGTTGAGATAAATGAAGAAAATGGATTGGATTCAGATTATGTCCCTTTGGCTTGGCGCCTTGAAACATCAGCAATCTTTGATGATGATTCACAATCTATTCCAGCACGGCGTAGGCATATTTTACGCTGGCATGCTAAAGACCTAGAACTAGTAAATTCGCATTGTGAGTTGGAGTTTTCTGATCCTCCAGATGAAGAATTGACACCCTTTCAATATTTCAAACAAATAGTAAGAGATGATGTATGCACAAATTTGGTTAAGCAATCAAATTTGTATTGTGTTGAAAAAACTGGTTCATCACTAAACAAAACTGTATATGAAATGGAACAGTACGAAGGTATACATATCTTATCAGGAATTGTAGTGATGTCAAGTTAAAGAATGTGTTGGGCAGATGCAACTAGATTTGCGCCAATTACCGATGTAATGTCTCGAAATCGGTTTGACACACTCCGCAACTACATTCATGTAAATTACAATAGCAATATAAAGACTCGTGATAACCCCGGGTATGATAAGTTGTTCAAGGTTCGCCCATTTATCGAATCAATCAGATATCACTTTTCAGAGCTTGAAGCTGAAGAGCAACAATTCGGTTGACGAAGCAATTATTCCATTCAAAGGACGAAGTTCTCTAAAACAGTACAACAAAAATAAACCCCATAAATTAAGGATAAAAGCATTTGCCCGTGCTGGTTCAAGTGGTATCATATACGATTTTGAAGTTTATGTTGGCAAAGGAACTGTACGGAATAAATCTGTTCTTGGCATACGTGGAGATATTGGCATGCGACTTGTTGAAGGTATTCCTAAAGATAATAACTATAAGGTCTTTGTATATAATTGGTTTACGACATGCAACCTCATATGTTCACTGAAGTATTGGGGTATTCTGGCTGTGGGGACAGTACGGGTTGCTTGGATGCCAGTATGTACCTTGAAAACTGACACAGAGTTTTTAAAAAAAAGGAGGTTCTAATGACTATCTAACAGAAGTAGAAAATAATGTGATCACTACCTAGCACGACCATCTGTTCCAGTTTGACCTTTGACCTTTGACCCCAACGTGGAGAGATAGTGTATTGTGATGATTACGCAATGTTGTTGTCGCTCTCTGATTGGTTGTTACGTAATGTTGTTTTCGCTCTCTGATTGGTTGCTACGTAATGTTTTGTCATTCTCTGATAGGTTTCCCCCCTCCCATGACCACCTTTCAGTGGTTTATTCTTGTCTCTTTTTTATGTCTAGTTAGGATTCGGACGGGTGTTGGAGTTTTTTAATTGGTGTGGGGGAATTTATTGTCTTAGGATTGGGATGGGGCGTTGGAGTTTTTTAATTTATTTATTAGCGTGCAGTCCACGATGTCGGGCACGGCATTGGCACGAAGCACGAAGCTCTCCTGATGGCAGCGCAGCGTAGAATGCAACCACTGACCAGCTGGCAGCTTTTTGCCACCCTTTCACTTTTCCCTCACCCTCACCCTCCTTACATCGCCACGGCACAGAACGAACTAAGTTACACTGACTGCTCTCTCTCGCAAGACACTGTTGGACTGCCTTTCAATTTACACCCCTCCTCACCTCATCATACCCCTCTCTTTGTGAGGTTAGTGGAGGTTGTCAGATGTCGCAAAAACAGTAACTTGTTACAAATTTTGAAAGAGGGTGGCAACAACCTTGTTAAATAGTCATAAGCACCCAAGGCCACTTGGTGTATTGGTCGTGGCCTTCTGAAGGTCGCTGGAGTCTCTAGCGTGTTTTTAGTTGTCTATATCTTCAACAACTTGTCATTTAGCCAACATAGAAAAAACATATTACACTACTAAAACCCTAGCCTTATTACTATTAGACTAATGCCTTGTACTTAGCATGTACTTTTATCACAAACACCCTTGAAATGATAAGGCATAATGCATAATACATATTGCGTAATAAATTAACAGATTAATTTCGATGGCAATATACATGATCAGAAAATTGAGATGATAATTAACAGTACAGAATACATAAAGTTGGTTAAACTTTAACTTCTTATACGCTATGCATGGACTTGAATATAGACAAGCCTTGTATCATCAAATAAGAATACAAGGAAATGCTCTAAAGCAGTGATATTTAATTGGTTATCCAAGCAGGTCAATCAAAAAAAATAATAATATTCGACTGGCCAGACATTTAATTCAATCTGGTAGTAATTTGGAACTTTCTTAGATTATAATTTTTTAGTTTAAAAGGGGTGGGGTTAATGAAACGTAATTTAATATTAGATATATTATTGATATATTTCCGTGAAATTAAAAAATTTAAAAGTTAGAATAGGACTAGTCCTAGTAAATATAAAAAAGAATAATATCCTTTCAAAATCATTTTAACATTAAAAATCATTGTTAAAATATAAACCATTAATGGGGAAAATACAATAAGACTAATCACAAGCAAAGCACTCCGTGATTACTATAAATAACGCAT
>CABFOV010007890.1:0-10360 GCA_902141375.1 Timema poppense
TGTGTGTGTGTGTGTGTGTGCGTGTGTGTATACACATACTGTAATTATGAAAACCAATACTCATAAAACCAAGTAATAAATCATATACAAACTTTTTTTAGCATATGACATTAGTGACCAGGAGGTACATGACACCCAGTTCGGTCACCTGTATGTAGACTATTCGCCGCTCTGGTGACACAGAGCACTGCTCAGGGTACACCTATGGAGGGTGTCTCCCGTACATTAAAGAAGTTGATGTGATGATATTGAATATGGAGGTGTGAGGCAGTGGGAGTCCTTAACACAACTTAAGCCTAATTAACCAACCCCTGGTGTATGTTGGGATGATTCCCCTTGAGAGAATAATAGCCAAGGTACCAGCTGGGAATCTAATCCAGGACCCTTAGGGTTGTAGCCAGGTGTACTAACCATGACACCACAGGGCCAGGTATATATGGCCTATATAACAATGTAGTGTTGATTGAGTTTAATTAATCTTAAATCAATTATTGTTTTGAAAAGTTTTCTATACATAGTTTAAATGGGATTAAATTACCTCGGCAACCTGTGTTGGTACTCCTTCTCCCAAAACATCCTTGAAAAAAGATTGTTTTGTAATACAGCCATTAATAGAAGATACTCTTTTAAATGCTTCTTTAATTCGCTTCAACTCGGCATCAGTTACTAAAACGAAAACAAATATTAAAATTTGTTATTGACACTCTACAAACAAAAACATGTATAAACATTTAAAATACAAATTTAAAATAGATGATCAAATAAGCATACCAAAGGTATAGTTTTAAAAACAAAGAAAACCTTTTGAATAATTATTTGATTATATAAAACACTCCTTTGTTAATAATGTATGGGACTTGATTCAAGTGTATAAAAACCATTCACATCATAAGGGTGTTCTTTAGGAGATAAGCATAATTTCCACATTTAATCATATCATCAATTAAATTGAGATATATTTTAAAACCTGACAACACACACTAACTGTGATGTATTTCCATGCAGGTTGGCTATTGTGTGTGGTGATGTAATATTTTTTTTTATGCGTCCCATCATGCCCCATCCTAAATTACTATTGATAGCCGGTGTTCCCAACCAAGCAAGATTCACTTAAGCAGCAACCTTCAACAAAGTAATTTGCTTTCTTATTCCAGCTGCCCTTGTACCATGTTACGGACATAACATATTGGAGATGAGGAAAAACAAACTATTGTGTAACATTTTCCTGGATATGTGTAAATCCAGCTTTAAATGTTTTTTAGATTAAATTATTTGGGTGAAGTGGTAAAAAAAAGTTCTTCAAATGTTAACGTATATGTGACAAACTTGAGGTAGCTTAGTTCCTAGCACATTTGGGGTTTTTAATAACTTTAGGGCATGGTCTAAGAAAAATCAACCAAGTTAACACAAAATGGCGGTCATAAGAAACATGAGTAGTTTCGACAGTAATGAAGAAACCTGATCATAATTTGTGGAGCGATTTGAGTTATTTGTCGAATGTAATAGTATAACTAATGAGAAGAAAGAAAATACTTTACTGACAGTAGTAGGCATGAAAACTTTTAATCTTTTACGAGATTTATGTATACCTGACAAACCGTCAACCGTCACCGTTATGTGTATCTAATTAAAATGATCCAAAAACACTGACATCTTAAGCCATTGTATGTTGCCGAAAGGTATAAATTTAGTTTAAAATTACAACAAGAACATGAAAGTGTCACTGATTATATTGCCAGCTTAAAATAAATTTCAAAGCATTGCGAATTTAAGGAATCACTCACTATCTGATTATCTATAAGATTGTCTTGTAAGCAGATTGAGAAGCAGCTCTATTAAGCAACGACTTCTATCGTAGGGGCAACTAGACTACGAGAAGGCAGTGTTGATTTCATCATTGGAGGCTATTGAGAAGAATGCAGCATCACTGGTCTTTGGCCATAACACCGGTGGAACAACTGATCATCAATCCCAAATTTTGCAAATGTCGAAAAAAGAAGAAAGAAAAGGCTGTTTGAGAGAGGTGAGGTGTTATTGCTGTGAAAGAAACGGTCATTTAAAATATGAATGCCATTAGACACAGTATAAATGCTGCGTATGTAAGAATAAAGGTCATTTGCAAAGGGTGTGTCGACTGAAACAGTTGGGTAAATCAAACAATTCTAATAGGGGTACTCGTACGATTTCTAGCAAAATCTCTCAAAGACAGATAACAGTAATAAGCAACATTTTGTGGGGTTGGATCTGTTAAATAATAATGGTGATGAAAACATTTATGACATTTCAAATTTATTTGGGTATATAAAAATCATCTTGGTGAGAAGCATGAAAGAGTAGATCCTTTTGGAATAAATGTTCAGGTGGAAGGGAAATAAATTCCTTTAGAAGTAGACACAGGGGTATCTGTAATCTCTGAAAAGTATTATCTGGATAAATTGAATCACTTAAAATTTCATCAAACTGATTTAATCTTAAATTCATATATAAATGAACCAATTATTCCTGCGGGTGTAATTAAATGTAACCTTCAATATCAGGATTTGTCACACAAAATGGAATTACTTTTAATTAAAAATGTAGCTAATCCATTACTAGGGTGGGACTGGATTAAGCAACTAAAAGTACAATTAATGATTCCAGAAAGTTTGCATAGTGCTAACAGTGTAAAAGCAGATAGGGTACAAACAGAAATGGCAACTATCCTGTTAAGGGAATTTCCATAATATTATTAGGGTAAACCAGTTAGGTTATATGTGAAAAAAAAAGTCAAGCCTAAGTATTGAGAGCCAAGATCAATTCCATTCGCACTTAAAGAAAAGTAAGAGCAGGAGTTAGAACGCTTAGTGCAAGAGGAGGTATTGACTCATATCTAATAGTTAATGGGGTACACCAATAGTCCCTATACTTAAAGAGGAATGAAAATATTAGACTATGTGGAGATTTTAAAGTTACTTTGAACTCTAGTCTAGAACTAGAGATATCCTATTCCCAAAATAGAAGAGGTATCTCACTTTACGAAAGGAAAAAAATCTTTAGTAAACTGGATTTAAGTCATGCTTATCAACAGATTAGGTTAGAGGAAGAATCTAAGAAACTTTGTGTAGTATGCATGCAAGGGTTTATTTAAGTACAATAAAATTTCTTATGAAATTTCTCCAGCACTAAATGTGTTTCAAAAATTAATGGGTAAAAAATATTACAGGGGTTGAAAGGAGTAATTGTATTTTTATTTGACATTTTGGTTACTGGTAGGAACATGCAAGAACATTGTGACAGACTCAAAGATTTTCACTTAACATAAAGGTCATCCTTGTGTTTTTAAATGGAAGCTATCACGATGCCTTAAGCTTAACTATCATTAATGTAAGAGTTTCCAAGGGACAACTTTCACATTCAGTGAAGGTATATGTTCTAGATAGCCAATCACGGTGCAAGCAATGTCAACAGGTCTAGTTAAGCCTAGTACTTCATTTGTGTATTTATGGTATGCAGATGAATTCTTGGGTAGTTTTGTATGCATCTCATGAACTCTAAAACATTGTAGCCTCTTGTAACACTTTATTTTGTACATCCAGTAAACTTATATTGCAAGTACTTGTAGCATAATCAGCCCTAAATGATTGTGTTTCATTTTGAACAATTTGTTTTTAAACAGTTCAAATACATAGTCTGTATTTTGCTCAAGTGGTTATGTTACATTAAGTGAATCCTGATGACCCACCAGTTTCTGTATGTTAAATGAATGTTATGTATACATTAAGTGAACATCAAATGAACAGTACATGAATGTTAGGTGAACTTTACATTGAGTTATGTGAATGTAAGTTGATTGTGATCCCGGCATGAAATCATCCCACCTCCACTGACACTAACTTATTGTTAACATTTAAGAGGGCAAATGACCCTAAAGAAAATACAGGCCAATTTTAGAATCGAAATATTTAACTAACCATAACTTAAGAGTGGGTAATTTTCCTTTTTCTTTGACTGTGTTTTTTTTTAGTTAACCAAATATTTTTTTAACAATGTATTTCTAGTTATCAATAACAGTTTAAATAAGTTTTAATTTGAATTAGGAAAAAATAACACAAAAGTTATTAAAATATTGTGTACTTTTTAAAATAATATAGAGGTGGGCCTCCTTAGATCAGCAGTATGCAACTAGATGGCAAAACTCTTGCATGGTATCATTTACACAACGCCTATTCATCCCAAAACTCCGCAACTATGGTACCAAAAACACAACGCCTATTTGTCACTAAACTAAAATTGAAGTTAAACGTATTCTTTATTTTAAGTTAATCCAATTTATATCTAGTACTCGTTCAAATAAGTACTTACTATAATGTTTAGAGTTCCTTCATTTTTCTTGGTAGGAAATAAAAGGGGGGCAAATTTAAACAGCCAAGTATTATGCTATAAAAAGGTGTGAAACTAATATTAATTTAGATGTTTGTAAAGTGCTGTGCGTAAATATTTATTGCTAATATATTATTACAAACAATTTTTTTTAAAATTTAGTCCCTAAATCTAAATTACCTTATTTTGATTTTAAATATTAAGCATTTTAATACTTATAGGTCTTGTTTTAGTTTGATTTTTTAAGTTTTACTTTCAAAAGTTATCACTATCTGTTATGTATGGCGGCCGGGGTTCAATCCTCGGTTGCGGCAAAGATTTATCTGATTACCAAACCCTTCCTTCACCTCTGACAAGACATCTTGTGAAGGTGGGGAATGCCTGGCCTTCACCGTGGTTCGGATTCTACGTTAAACTGTAGGTCTTCCATTTCATCTCACAATCACCCTACTATTACACATTAGCGTAAGTGCGTATAACCCTAATGGGTAGTAAGACGCGGTGCTAATAATAATAATGTTATGTATGATAATGTCTATAGTGATCCGGCTATATCTAGTGATCAACAGAGCTATGTGTGGGCTGGGGACCAAGAAGCCTGATTTTTATAGGAAGCCCACTTTCTATGACTAACATTGACTCTAAGTCACTAAAATTTGGCATTCTAGATTTATGAGTTATTTGATCTATTATATATAAGGTTAATTTAAAATTTATCAAAATCCTTCAATAAAAGGGCCTACTTCCTTAGCATTAGGAGCTACTATATAACTTTTATTTACATTATTGATTAAACGGACCAAGAAAGTAAATATATAATATTGTAATATGTTTATTTCCACCATTGTGGTAACATGAGTTTAAAGTTTTAAAATAATGGGCTCCCTATGAAAATAAGACTGACCTCAAAAAGTTTCTAAAGGATTGTTTTTTTATTTTCTGGTTAATACCAATCCAAATATTTTCTAGACGCATACAATTTTCAAAAGATTTCTGGAAGAGAAACACTCCAAATAGCTTTACGATGCAACTATGTTTTTTTAACAAGGCGAAGAGCACTCAAAATAGCTTCTAAGTGCACACAATTTACAAAAATTTGCTAAGAGAGAACCAATGCAAATAGCTTCTAGAAGCATTCAAATTCAAAAAAAAAAATCTGGCAGAGAATACCTCCCAATATCTTTTAGAGTTTAGTTTTAAACAAATATCCAAACAAGAGAAACTTTAAATTTCTTCTAAAAGCATCTAATTTTTAAAATTTTGACAAATGAGGACCACTCCAAATATTCTTTAGGAACGTCCAATTTCTTTTTAAAAAATCTGGGGGGAAAACCATTAAAAATAGCTTTTAGAGGATATTCATTTTTTTTAAATTCTCAGAAGTTGGTCACTCCAAATAATGTCTAAAGGAGAATCCAATTTTCAAACACTTACAACGATAAAACCCCTGGACCTCTCTCCAGCTTGTTGGGCTTAGCCATCCCCCCTTTCCCCGATCCCAATAGCCAATTTTTTTACTAACTCTCCTCCCCTTCCCCTCAATTACATAAAAAGGATTCAGCAACCACTGTCAGTACCAGTAGTTAACTAAACTAACTAGTTTTAGAGTAGAGGGATAGTAACAGGATACTTACTCCTTCTAACTTCCCAAAAATTTGAACAGGGATGATGTGATTTAAAAAAAAGGAAGCCTAAACAAAGGTTCATGAACACGTAAATGTTTTGGTATCTAAATCCTTAAATGTTCTAAGGAATGTTTTAGGAACTATTCATTTATTTTCTCATGCCATAAACCGGGTGAAAATTGTAAATTGGCATCAGTCTCGTGTTGTTTGCCTTTAACGAGACGGTTTCGATATGAAGCCCGGTAGAATAGGCCTATACTGAAATTATGTTTATTGCCTTTCACTATTTCTTCACCCAAATACAGGTAAGTTACACTTAATCTTAGCTCTACCTTTCTTATCTTGACTTTATTTGAAAAGATCCGCAGATAGCCTTGACAGGTAGGCTAATTTGATGCAGATCAAGTAAAATATCAGAGGTGGCCGAGGGTTCTAAGGACTAGGCCTAGCTATTATTATTATTAGCACCACGTCTCCCTACCTATTCGAGTTGCATACACTTACGCTAATGTGTAATGGTAGGGTGATTGTGATATTAAATGGAGGACCTACAGTTTAACGTGGAATCCGAACCACGGATGGAGGCCTGGCATTCCACACACTCACAAGTTGTGACTAATACACATCTTGTCAGAGGTGAAGGAAGGGTTTAGCAATCAGATAAATCTGTGTCGAGACCAAGAATTTAACCCTGGACCCCCAGCACAGAAGTCCGGCACCTTATCCCTAGACCGCCAGATCACCTGCATAAGCTATTAATAAACCTGTCAAAAACTAATATTTTTAAAAATTCTAATATTGGCAGACACAATTTTTAATGGTATTTTTTTATGCCATGAATATTGTTCTTTATTGTGGTGCGGAAGTTTTACTCTAAACATAAAAACAAACTGCAAAATAAGTTCATGCTGTTTAAAGTTAAAAAGTGGGTGGCCTACAACATATTTTTTCTTGGAGTCCCTATTGTGATGTATTAAAATGAGGTGGTTTTACTAGATTTTTTATTTAATATCGGTTATACATAATTTTACTACCAAATAAACAATAGCATTGCCTAAAGTTTAGAATCTAAAATAGAATTTCGGTAGGTACATTATTAATTTGGAATGAATGATTTGCTGTGCTAACTATTCCAAAGGGGGGGTGGATGGATGACTGGCATTGCCAAAAGTGATACTATTATTAAATGATATTGGTACTTGAGCTAGCTAGGCTAAGCCCAAACCCGTCAATAATGCTCTTGTGTCTCACTTTACTTGCAAGCATTGCAGGAATATTAGCGCCGTCACTATATTTCAACAAAAAGTCTGTATTCAACCCTAATTTTTTTTCAAAACAATGTTTTGAAATAACAACCAGTGACTGGAAAAACTAGCTACACCTGTTGGTAAATATATCAACTACAAGATCCCACTTAGTCCTCACTCTAAGGATGTATCAAACTGTTGATAGGGTGCTGTTATTTCATGTAACTGTTCCAAACCGTTCCATTTACCGTACCCTTTTGTAACAGTTCCAGGACGGTGATACAGTTCACTTACTGATACAGCTAAGCAATGGCATCAGAACAGAGAATCCCACATGTTATTGTTTTTAAATAGCAATAATAGGCTATTTTATTAATGACGTGACCTAAAAGTAAAAACTTATTCTTAAACCGTGTGAGCTTTAATATCATCTTTGTGAATCACCTCCTTTTGTTTACTAAGGTTTTGTTAAAAATTTGTTTAATTCACCAAGTCAAATATTTTCAACTTAGTACAAAAATGATTATGTAGGCCTACTATTTATTTCATAGGTTTTCGAGAGAAAAATGGTGATCATCACATTTCACTTCACTATATTGCCACAGTATATTTCACAGGTTTAAATACAACATAATTATCAGTGTCACAAACTATTTATCAATTATTTACTTGCTATCTATAATAAATACAATAAGATTAAAATTTTCTATAGACTTAGAAATTTAACCGAATTTGTAATAAGTAAATCAATAGGTAGGCCCAATACTATCATCAGTGAGGTGCTATAATGCAAATCACAATGACTAAGAATAAGTACAGAATAAAAAAAAAATTATAACAATTTGCTTCATTTTCTTTCTAAGAAATATTTTATTTTATTTTGTAGGTTTTTACCCCAAATATAGTTATTAATTATTCTTACAGTTTAGTTAGCTTAAATCTAGTACCTAGTATGGTATCCCTTGTTTTTATCAACATTGTAAGCCTATTAGACATGCTTCTAACTAAGTTAATGTAACTCCTTCAGATGTCAATGTTATTATGCCACACATCATTCAGTTGTTCAATGAGCTCGTCTCGTGCTGTGATCCTGAATTTTTTCAGTCTTTTCTTCCCCATTGCCCATAAATTCTCTATCCGGACTGTTTCTTGGTCATGGTTACACACTTTGCTCCCTCTTCTCCAAGTATTTGGTCACTTTTTTCGCCTTATGGCATGGTGCCCCATTGCACGTATATACAAATAGTTTAATTTTTAACCATTTATCTGTATGAGAAAAGAGATGATCTTTTAGAACCTATATGTAGCCTACTGGTCCATTCTCATTGTTCCCTCAACTACATAAAGATTACCCAGTCCCCCAAAAAAACATCATCCACCAAACCATTACGGATGTTGGATGCTACACGATTTGTTGGACGCACTCGCACTCACCCCTCCTTTACAAGAGCTTTCCTTACAGTTACAGGGGAGACATCAATTCCATAACCATACATTTTTTCTACTCAAATCTTTGCTCTCCTATTCCAAAGTGTTGTTTTTTCAATTTTCTTAAGGCTCTGTCACTTAATTTCCCTTTCTTCCCAAATTTTTCAACTAGTTTCTGTTGCTAAACTTCTCCTTTTTGTACACAAACTTTAATTTTGTTTACATACTGACGTTTGTGAAATAGTGCCTATTTAACCTTTTAGCTATCTCACATTATGTAGCCTTACTATCCTTCCTCCAGTAAAAGTATTTACAACAACTACATTTTTAGGACTAAGTTATGTTACCTTCCCCATTACAAAACAAGGTCAGTTTGTCTTTCACATACAGGGAGGATGGGGTAGTAATGTACCATGGCTATAAACATCTTCGCCACCTAACCTCCGCCACCTACAAAAGTACACACACGCCGTTTTACTGGGAGACTAGCGCCGTGTTTTGATTGATCCTCCACACACATCCACACACATCGACACACATGTCTGTTTACTGTGCACATTAAACAAGAATGAAGTCACGGAGTGCTACATAATCCGGCCCACTTTCCTCAAGTGGCGAGCAACGCGCAGGCGCTCTATGCAATCACGTGTGTTACCCTACCCCCTGAACTGTCGCTCTTTCGACGCTGTGTGCAGGTGTCAAGGAGAAACCAACACACTTACTTGCTGAAGATGGCATCATTGAACTTGAAATACCTCCTTCCCATATTTTCCCCGCTGGGCAAAATTGACTATAAGCTTTTACTCAGCATGGAGCTATCACTCTTTGATGCTATTAGGATATAGGAATTTACAACATATAAGTGTACATTATGTTGGATAGGTTTTTTATTATTATTATTTTTATAGGAATGCTGAAGAACGACTCTAACGCTTGCCAAATTATGTAGGGATTCATTTGAAATTGTTTCGGCATATTTATTTATTGGTATTATACTAAATTTACTTATCTGATAATTAGATTTGTTTAGTTTATAAGCATGTGATGGTCTTATGCCTCTTAGTGCTGGTTAGGTTTATATTATTTACAAATTAAATAAAGTAAATCCAACTTTGCGCGCCATGTTGCACGATAGTTTGTATGGCTTACAGTTGTAATGTGTATTGATGAATATAATATTGTTTGGTATTTCTACGTGAGTGGGAAATTAAGTAAAGGATTTTGATATGTTCAAAGTTTATAGTGGAGTAAGAAAATAAGTTAGGAAGTTATTATGTTTTTAGTCTGTAGGCTACCCCCGCCTCTCGGGTGTTAGATGGGAATAATGACTTTGTTTGTATACATTGTAGCCTAGGGTATGGTTATGAGCAGAAATATAATAGATGATATGTATAAGTTAGGGAACATGACATGTACAGACTTTTTAACAAGTGTAATTTCATATATACGAGGCGTGTTTTTTAAGTAAGTACCGTTTTGAAATTAAAAACACACCAAGTGTACTTTTTAATCAATTTTATTTTTACGTGAAAGCCTATACTTTAATCTACTTTTCAACATAATTTCCACCAATATTAAGGCATTTGTCGTATCGTACAACCAGCTTTTGAATTCCATCCTCATAGAAATCTGCCGCCTGATTTGATAACCACAGCAACACGGCCGTTTTGAGGTCATCATCATCGTCGTGGCGCTGACCAA
>CABFOV010007890.1:10483-26166 GCA_902141375.1 Timema poppense
ATACCCTTACTCAGCATGCCTCGCCTTTTGTTTTGGATTGCACGGCGCAGTTTAGTTAAGGTCTCACAATAAGTCTCAGAATTTATTGTGTCACCACGAGGCAAAAAATCCACGAGCAACACCCCCTTCCTATCCCAAAACACAGTACACATGATTTTTCGGGCTGAAATTGTTTGCTTGAACTTGACTTTCTTGGGTGATGTTGAATGCCGCCATTCCATGGATTGTTGTTTCGATTCCAGCGTAACATGAGCCACCCATGTTTCGTCACCTGTGACAATTTGACTTAAAAAATCATCACCAAAATCACTGTATTGCTCAAGAAAAGTCAACGCACTGGCTAAACGTTTGGTTTTGTGCACCTCAGTCAACATTTTCGGTACCCAGCGTGAGCACAACTTACGATAATTTGAGTGTTCTGTCACAATTCCATAAAGAACACTTCTTGAAACTTGAGGAAACTCATTAGATAAAGATGAAATCGTAAAGCGTCTGCTCTCTCGAACTTTTCCATCATCTTTCTGCACCAAGTCTTCAGTAATGACAGAAGGTCGCCCACTTCTTTCCTCATCATGCACATTCGTGCGGCCATCTTTAAATGCTCTAACCCATTTTCTTACCATTCCTTCGCTCATAATGTTTTCTCCATACACTTCACTGATCTGCCGATGAATTTCAGCCGCTTTCACATCTTTTGCATGAAGAAAACGAATAACAGAGCGTATTTCACAGTCGGCGGGATTTTCTAGCGACTGAGTCATTTTAAATACTCACAAACAGAGGTAAACACGGTCGAATACTTCAGTAATGGCGTCTGTGGCTAGCCAACAGATGGAGGTACTCTACGTGCATGCGTGGAACGGCAGTCGCAGCGCTGCAGCGGCCAAATTTCAAAACGGTACTTACTTAAAAAACACGCTTCGTATATGGGTATCTTTTAATGGCTTAGATATGTTGACTAGGCAATAGGGTGTTTACCCGCTTTCAATTCTTTTTTGATTATTTTTCACGAACATTAACTCTTTTGCATTAGAATTGGTTCTGTTAAATTAGTAAGCATGTTCTTTAATCTTGGCAAATGCATTTAGTACGCTGTAACCTCATGATATTATTCTTTTTACTCATGCACATTCATTCGCTTCAGGATGAATATTGTTGGATTATTGCTATTGTGCATTGTCCGCAACCAACAAAATATATATTGTTAACCTTTGATCATTATCTCTGGTAATAAAACGGCCTTCGATCCTTAATCAATTTCATGTCATTTGTTATGCTTTTCATCGAGCAAACCCTAACTTCCTTTAACTTGAATGGTTGCGCACTTTAATTTTCTGATAGTTAACACTGCTAAATTTGGGGTACTGAGTTTTACTGATTGGGTCTGGGCCAAATAAAGATCCCTAGTGATCTTCTTGTCTATTCTTTGTATTGCAACCACCTTCTCTATTTAAAGAAATAGTTGAGTAAGATACACATGGGGTAGTAAGGAACATACAATATTAATACACGAGAGTTTCGAACCTGGACCTCTGATTATTTTTTTTCTGATACACCTTTCCCTTGAAGGTCCTCATGAAAATAATATCTCATTCTTGTCAAATAGCAAAGGGGGGGGGGCCTATTTTTTTTATTTGTATCATACTACCCCATAGGGGATAGTAAGATAAAAGACCTGTAACTTCCCCATGCTAACACTTTAAAATCAATGTAGCAATAAGATACATCGTTGAGGTGTATGTTATTACCCTGAATTTTTTCAGGTTTTTTGGTAGATTAGTTTTTGTATTACAATGTGATTAAAATTGAATAAACAGCAATTGACCTCAAAAGTTTTAATGCATGTTTATTACACATAACACAATAATAATATTAATCATTTGGACATACTTAGAACATATTATTATGAAAAAAAAAGATAAAATATTTTTTTTAAGATCATGGAAGCAAAAAAATCTTAAGGCTACTAATTATTATATTAATATCAGATTCAGCTCATTGAATTGATTAGCAAAAAAGAAAACCTAATTGTAGCTCTTAGAAGTATGTTCCTTTTACCTTGCAGAGTAAAGACTCCTAATTCTGACAAAATCTGATTTTTTAAGAGTGAAAGGTCCATTGCCTATTAATTTAACAGGGCCATAGAAGATGTATTCTTTATCTACTTCCTGTATGTCATCATGAGATGGCCAGTTGAACTTTCCAGATGTTCTTTAAGAAACTTAACCGTGCGGGTGTCTTCATTCAAAGAAGTTATGCGCCCAAGATACTAAGTGGTATCATAAAAAACTGCAAAGTATTTCTCTACTTCCAAAATAACATCCCTGTTTGTTCTTCATCCTCATTCTCTCTTTCAAACAATTTCCAGTAATAATCCTCATCATCCTCATCATCATCAGATTACAAAAGTTTAGGGTCAAGATCGTGTTCATCCTCTGATGTTGTGTTTTCCTCTTCGAAAACAGGAGTTTTCTTTTTAGTTTTTAGGGCTAGGACATACTTCTTTTATGTTTTTTCCTTCTGATTGTTTGCTTTTGAAACATGAGCTTTTTTTTTTTGTCGCTTGTTCTCCTCTGATTGACTGTTCAACCATCTTTGATGTTAGACTTTCACCAACACCTTGTGAGACTTTCTTCCTTTTCCCTAATTGGGTTGAGTTTTTTAGCAACTTCAGAAAAATTTTAGGACGGTTTTTTCCTGATAAAAATTTCAAAAGTAAACTTGTCCCCAGCTCCCCAGCTTCTTCTAACTTTATTTGTTCAAATGAGTTTTCGACAAGATCCTAATTTTTTTTCTGCCTCAGTAAGTTGATGACTGGGACCAGGAATTTCTTCATTGGTTTTAGGCTCAGTGCAGACTAGTGTAACCGCATTTGAAAGTGACAGTGATGATGTAGATGCTGTAGGAAGTGTGGATGAGGAACTGGGTGTAGGGTTGATTTGAGATGATGGTCTTGAGCTTGAATGAGTTAATTTAGATTGAGCACCTTCCCCATCTTTAGATCGCTCAAGCTTTATTGGATCATAAGCTGTCTCTGAGAACTTGTTGAAGTTGACAGGAATCAGTCCAGTTGATTTAAAACCTGATCTTAGGTTCCGGGACTTGAAGGGCTCTTCCCACAAAGTTGAAAGTTCTTCGGCAAACTGTGCTTTTGTCATATTTTTCCCTGGAAACTTTCGGTTGTATTCCAGAAGTAGCTGATTCCAATCAGTTTTCATTGTCCTGAAGACCATCTTGTCAAGAGGTTGAATGAAATGACTCACATTTGGTGGAAATTTTATGAGGACCACATCATTTTCTTATGCCCTTTTCACCAGGTCATAGCTGATATAGAAGATCACTCCATCAAAGAACAGGACAACTTTCTTCTTCCTTTGTTCTTTGGGGGGAATAGAGGTCAAAAATAACTCTGTGAACCACTTGATGAATAAAATTTCCATCCATCCAACCATTCTCTTGTACAGCATAGCACGTTCCTGGATATTCTCATTTTGGCCCCATGTTGACCACATCTGTTTACCCGTAAAGATGATGAAAGACGTGGAAGTTTTGTCCCATCAGCTGTTCCACAGGCAAGAAATGCTGTATTGGTTTTTCCAGTTCCTACGATGTTTCTTGAAATTCTTCTTACACTTTTTTGCAGCAACAATCTTCATATCCTTTGGATCATGAGATAAGGTAGTTTCATCACAGTTAAATAAGAGTCCACCATCTTCAGGGCCAATGTTCTCATCCTTGTACATCTTGGCGATATCGTCTTAGAATTTTTTTATGATGAAAGAATCTGTTCAAATGAGCCTTTGCAAACTAAGAGCTTCACTCTTTCTTATTCTTAACTCAAGATGGCGAGCAAGAAATCCACGAAACCAGTCTCACCAGGGCATTTTCCATTCTTCCATCTTGTTTCTATTTTCTCCTGACAAACAAACTCTGTCACCAGTTGTATGGTTTCTTTCCGTGTCAGACCCTCACCATGCAACGCACACACTTTCAGGTACTGAGCAAGGTCCTACTCATCTTTGTAACTAAGTTCAAGCTTTCGGCCTCCTCCCACTTTAGCATCAGTTGCTTTTTTATAATGTTTACAAAGCATCCCAAATGGCACTTCATAGCATTTTGCTGTTATGTGTAGTGTTAAGCCCCTTCGAACAGCAGCTGCTGCTTCTGCCATACGTGCAGGGTCATAGGTGACCCTAATGCCTTTCTTCTCGTACTTTCTGGGCATTTTAAAACAGATAAATATATCTGGGGGGGATAGGGAGTTTCTTACTACCCCACAAAAATGTAAAATTGGGTTACTAAGAAACATATTTTTTCTAGTTTTCCTGTTTATGAGAAAGAAATAAAAAATCCACACAAAGCTCTTTTAAATGCCCACAAGCTCAGGTAAAAAAAATAAGGAAAAACATCTTAGAAAAAATTGAAAGAAGCCTATTTTTGTGAAAAAGGGCAGCTTTGGGTTGATAAAGTTGTTGGTAGAAATAAATTGTTAGACAAAAAAGTTAGCAAAACATCAAAACATTGAGCCCATGGCAATTTTGAGCTGAAGAAAATGGTTAGCAGGAAATGCCAAATTCGCTCTTAAATATCCTAGACCATCATAGGCCTATATCTCGTTGCTGCCAACCGAGTTCAAAACAAGAGAAAGAATATTCCAACTTTTCATAGCAGACTAAATATATTATATAATAACTAGGCCTATATTTGGAGTAAAAACCCATTTTAAAATAAAATTTGAATTTTCCTGGAAAGAAAATAAAGCATATTATTGTAATTTTTCATCTTTAGTCTAACAAATGGAACACGCCTGTACTTATTACAGCCGAGGTTTACACAGAAAAAGAGAAGAGAAAATCCAAAGTGATACCACTGTGGCAAGAGTGAAATTGGTAGAGAAAACATATAAATGGCGATTCTGACACTCGAAGTGGAAATGAGGAGCATTAGCATCAGTACCGTCCAATATGGTTAATTAACACAGGTGGGTGAGGCTGCATGCTAGGGATTGAGAAGGAAAGTTCCTTACCGATCCCCTAGTTTGACCAGTATCGGTATTGGAAACCAATTACAAGCTGTACCTGTTCCAAAACGTTCTACAGCGAGAATATGTTCCAATTAACTGTTCCATTAGTATTGACACATCCCTAACTCACTCCTCACCCTGTTTGTTGAAAAAAGAGCTCGACACTTAAATCTGATGGTACATTCTTATTAAGATGTTGGTTAAAAGATATTTTACCTCGTTTGACAGCTTCTTCGTAAGTAATACAACAAGGTTTGGAATCCTTTGCTCCCATGCTTCTCACCAAGAGAGCACCACCACTTCAAAAGAAATTAGTTGAAAAAAATTAATGAAAATATATGTAGGAACACATTACTCATCTTAGTGGTGTCATAAACAAGCATCGTATTAGAGTTAATGTTACATAATATTTCGGAAGGACAAATTTAATGTTCATACCAAACTAGTTTACATAACCAAATCAATGCACAAACCAACAAATAAGTTTATAAGCAACACGAAAATATATATGGCAAGACCTGAAGTCCAAACGTAACAACAAACTAGAGGATTTAGGTTAATAATTTAGATAATATCTCACTGAAATTTAAATTTTATATCTGTAAATGTTATGTAAATGACAGAAGTACACTGAATAAATAACATATAGTGTATAGTAATTGACACCATTTTTATTTTAAAACTTAACTCAGTCCAGGCAACCCTAGCATTTATTTGTTTCATTCATTAATATAAAATAAGTTTTAGTTTGTTTTCTGAGAATCGTTGGCGTACATACATAATGTTGGCCTCTATCTTAAGAAATGTATTCGACTATCAAATTTGTATTGAACTATTTTAACAAGTGCATAATAATTATAAGCTTTAAATATATAATGAGTTCAAATCATTACAGGTCATAAGCTATGAAGGGTCAAACTCATTATTTTATGGTTTTTAAATAGCATTCTTAAGGCAAAGTAATGAATGTTTGGCGCTGTAATTTAATATAACTACATTTTTATATGAGGTATACAGAATGAAATATTAATAATAAAATGTTAAAAACAAATAATTTTTAATGTACATGAAGAGTAAAAGTGATAAAATTACATAATATTTAATTGTATATAAATACTCTTCTTTTAATGCCCCTATAATTTATAACATTTTGTACTACATAATGTCGTTATTTAGAATTACAATAATTTGGTTTATGTTTCTAACTATGCTTGTTAATCTTATGAGTGTGACAGCATTGACCATTACAAAAATTGGGATGAAATGTTTATTTCGTGAAATTTCTTACTCTGGCTCAACCAATTGTAGAAACAACACTGAGTAGCAAGACACATTATGTCGGCCCTACAGAGATGATGTCAGATTACCAAACTAATCACTCATTCAAGAAAAGTGCAAGCTGTAGAGTGCCGAGTGATTGACGTTGTTCCTTTTTATCTTTTTTTATCCATCCTCTCTCTTTTTACTTGTGATAGTCACTTTTAGAGCTTGAGAAATATTCTATTTATAATTTGCGTATGATTTTGTACATGTTTTTTTATATAAATATTACAATTTACTTCATGAATGTAAGAGTTTCACTTGTCATACTGGCTTCAAATTAAATATTAAAAAGTATATAGACAATGCAACAATAGTGAAAATATAGAATTATAATACGTTATCTTATGTCTTATGCGTCGGGAGTGGAGACTTAGGAACCAAACATGTTTAAAATAGGAAGGAAAATTGGCATTAAAATTATGGGACCAAAGCACCCAAATAGGCAAGGAAAAACAGTGACACAATAGGCAATGTAAAATTGATTTAATTACAAGTTATTAAATAGAGCCATTTTTATTTTATTTAGCAGTGCAAGATCACCCTTTCGGATTATAAGCATACGTACTAATAACGCTAATGTGTTAAGAATGAAGGTTGAATTACGATTAAGTGTAGCCATACTTGTGTGGAGGGAGAGTAGAAAACAATTTAGGTAAAAACACTCTCAAAAACCAACCGGGGTTCAAATTACGATCTCCTCGTCATTGGCAATATAAGCTATTGCAAGAGCTACGCATTATAACATGTGGCCATCAAAGCGGGCCTACAGGCAGTTGACAGTTCTGTTAATCACTAGCTACTTTTATAGATTTCCGTATTGAAATTGGATCTGTGGTTAGATGTTTATATAATTTTAAAAGCTTCGTTCTATAACACATGATGTCAAGGAACAGAATTTCAGATTTGCCTTTTCCAAATAATTTAGCCATTTGTCCTGCAATAGCATACAGCTTCGGAATAAAATCGATACCATAGGAAAATAAAGAGAAAGGACAAAGCCGAAAGAGGTTCTTAAGCATAATGTTATAGGCACTTTTATGATGTCAGGGTTACACATTATTAGACATGATCATGTTCACTTTTTAATGATATTTTCGCAAAGGTTTATTAAGTTACTATTGAAATTGCGTCCACGTTTGATGTATCGAACGTTAGTGGTGAGGGGTTCACAACACACCTCACAAGGCGTCCAGGATCTGGCTGTGCCACCAACCTAGTCTATGGGTGCTCATTTTATTAATACAAAGTCCCCGGCCATAAACTTCACACCTGTGAATCTTCGTTTGATGAAGTAAGTATTTTGGTGTACTTGTTCGGATAGGATTCTTCTACGTGCTTTTTCTTGTATTAGATTTTACGGTTACCATGGATGGTTGTAAATCACATCCGTAAGTTTCATAAGTCTTCCATAATTGTATCTTGGACAGTAACCACTTAGTATTTCAGATGGTGTCTTTTCCAGTGGTCTTGTTTACAGAAGAATATAAGTCTCGCTTTATCTTCTTAAACTCTTTGTCCAATCTTTCCGATTCTGTCGTTGAATTCTAAAGGAGATAGTGGGGGTAGTGGCTTGGTAACATTGGTTGACACATTCCACTTGACAATTTGTTTGGGGGTGTCGTGAAGAATTAAGGACATGATTTATGTCACGTGACTCTCAAAACTCAGAAAACGTATGGGACGTAAAGCATGTTCCTTTGTTCGTTATTATTTTCTCTGGAAGTCCGTAATCATCGATGAACTCTTCAAAATGCTTCAGCACACTATTGCTTGATGTATCCTTAATTGAATAAATACTCAGAAACCTAGTTAGATTGTCGAGTGTAACCAATAATTCTGAATTTCCTCTGGAGCTTCACGGAAATGGTCCTAAGTAATTTAAATGAATAATTTGGATTGAATAAACCCATCTTCCGTCCACCCGGAACTCTGTTACTAATAAGACACTTGAAAATACTCTATGTGATGTTTTACATAACTCTTCATTTTAGGAAACCTATAATTCTCCTTGTGCGATCCAGAGAAAAGTGTTTGGGTAGATTATGACACTTTATAATAATACTTTTCGCATGCTTCTTGGAATGATATAAACCATTTTTATTTTATCACCTCGTGGTTTTCTTTTGCACAATTTGCCCTCAATAGGTTCTTAGTCTTTCATCTTACTTTGTTCTAGCCGAATCCCCTCTAAACCGTCAATTTTGAGAATCTGCATTATTTCCTTTAATTCACAGTCACTGAGCTGAATCATTAATATTAGGTCAAGAAGACCTCACATCTGTCAACAATAATTTAATCCATTATATCGTTATCATCCTCTGTATGTGCCCTACTTAGAGAATCAACATGTAACGTCTTTTCTCAAGGTCTATACTTAACCTATAATGTGTATTCTTGAGTTAAATTATAGCAACGGGAAATTTGAGGGTTTGTTTTGCGTTTGTTGTTCATATATATCATCGCTTGACAGTCTATAACAACAGTAAAAGTGATTTCTATTAGAAATTGTCTAAGTCAGTTCATAGACCACACTATCACCATCAACTCCAACAAGTAGCGTATTCTCTTGGTATGCTAGTTATGCACCGCATACCCGTAATGATATGGACTAGATTTTTTAAATTCAATGTTGTCTGTGCTAACTGTGTAAATACTAATGTTTTAATTGTTCATAATGAAGCAACATTTACACTCATCGACACAAGTTTCGTATCAAGGTTACAAAACAAGATAATAGGAAGAGTCATTAAGTGTCAAAGAGTAAGAGAATATGCAAGTCAACATTAAGTTTAATTAACAACAATCTTAACAACTAATACAAGCAAATGTTTAGACATATTACATGCAGTAGTTAATTTGCAAGTTATTTTGGCATAGGTTCACGTATTCTTTAAACTTATCGAGTGTGTCACACTTATGCTTTACAAATGACACATAACGCCATCTTGAGCAGTTATCCTCGAATGACACAAAGTATAAACATCACTGAACAGACGGGATGGACATTGGACCACAGAGATCACTATGCACATACTCTTCAGTAATGGTCTTTTTACGCTCCTCAGTCATAAATTATAACTTGTGTTGCTTTCCATATTGGCAACTTTCACAGAAAATATGTTCGTCCCTTGTTACATTTACACCGTTCACAAGGCCTTTTGTCACTAGCTCGCACAAATATTGTACACTCACATTTCCATGCCTTTGGTACCATAATTTTATATAATTATAAGCTGTTAAATTCACTTCAGGTGCAATTATTGTGTGAAAAAACATTTGGTATAAGTTATTAGAGTCACACGTCGCAAAATCTACGAGCACGTCATTTTCGAACACTTCCGCATAATATTTCTCTTTTAAGATTTTCATGCCTTTACTAGCGATTGCGCCTTCCAAAAAAAGATTTGTTCTTAAGTCCGGAATGTAAAGGACATTTGTTATTGTTGAATCATACCACTTACCACTAATTCACTTGCGTATTTTCACAGTGCCCTTTCCTTTAATGGACAGACTTTAGTTGATTCCTAGAACAACTTCATTACCATCCGTTGACTCTTGAAATTCCCAAAGAAATTCATGCATGCGGGTCATGTGTGCCGATGCACCACTGTCCATAGTCCAAACGTTGTCTCTCACTTTTTTTTTAGGTTTAGTAACATATTCTGTTGTTCAGTGATGAAATCCTTCTGGTTTTATTTATTTTTTGAAGGACTGTTGTCATTATGCGAATTTGTAGTTTCACTTCTCTTGTCCATGTTTGTTCGACAATTTTGAGCAAGATAGCCTCCAACGCAACACCTATTGCAAATTTTGGAAGACTTGAACATTTTTTGGTTCTCTGTTTCACCGTTCTTCTTTTAAAAGCCATTGAATGCTAGATTATCACTTATGAATTGGGATGACATAAAAAACGTATTTTTAGATGACTCTGTCACTGTTCTGCTTGCTTCTTCATTTAACAGTCAAGCGGTCAAGTTCTCGACAGCTTGTTTTTCTTCCTCCATCTATAACCAGGCTTGACGGAAATTTCGGCGTTTAGATGGTAGAGTTCCGAGAATATTTGTGATAGTGATGGCTCGGCTCATTGTCTCTCCAGATTCCTTTATTTGCCGGGCGAGATTTTCTACCCTCGCGATGTATTGAACCATTGGGATCCATCTTTAATTGATGAAATAGGTCAAGTATGAGCATTTTATTGAATTCAGACTTTTGCTGAAGAACAGAGTCTAGCTTGTCTTAGATCTCTTTTGAGGTTGAGCTATTTTCTATGAATGTGATTTGCGATAAGTCCATTGTCACCGAAATTGTAAACATAGCAATCGCGTCATTTTTCAACCACTCTGAAAGATCTTTGGCTACCGTTGGTTTATCTTCGACTCCACTTAAAATGCCATAAATGCCTTTACCTTTGAGTGCGCACGTAATTTAAAATTTCCACTGTTGGTAATTTCACCCGTCAAACTTATTGATCACACTCACGTAGACTCTCTCCGCCATTTATGTGTCGATAACGCACAATGTCCTTTCAAATTTAACAAAGTCAATATTTATTTCCGTTCTTCACTCGTTAGTTAAACACTTAGTTTAATCAGCACACAGGACAACGTGTCCTGGTGCCATACCCTGCTGAGTAATATATTTAAATGAAATAGAATACAAGGTGATGTTACAATGGATATTAATATTATAGCCTACAACACACGTGCTCACACGACTCACACAAAGAGAACTGTCTGAGACAAAAGAGAAACGCTGGGCACTACAAAGATGGCGTGAGTGTCGGCTTACAATTACATGTGATTGGTGTAGCTTAACCAATAATATCACAAGAATTACAAATGTTACTACAACACGTATACAATTTTAAACAGGGTGGGTACTATATACAATTTAAAGGTAAGTACCTTTCTCTATTCAAAACATAAAAATGTTTTTGCGAAATTTCGCACAGTCAATTTTTTTTTTATTATTTACAGAATGACTCTGCCAATTTATCTAAAATCCGTATTTGACATTTGGGTGGAAAACTCAAAGAATTCGAGATTTAAAGCCATGCTAGCTTTTATTTTTCAAGAATTGGGCCACGTATAGTTTTCTGAAACTGTTTTGTGCCTCACTGTTTAGTGGACTCTTGTATCTTTCCTCCGCATTTGCATAGGCCACGCCAACCACCCTCTTTACTGCCTGGACCACTCCACACTTCATGTTCTCTAAGCCGTCCGTGATGAGGGTACTTAATATGGTGGTTCCTCGGACAGAGGCCCGTTCCGGAAGCTGGCGCAGTCCTTCTACGCCAGACTTCCCGGTGCCACCAATCCTCTTATCCAGGGCCTTGGTAACTATGTCATCGACCCTGGAGGGTGCCATCGACTTTCCAAAGCCCTGCTCAGATAAGCGAGAAGTATTAATAGTGGTTTGGCAGGCTCTCACCCAGTCCCCCAGAGTAGTGTCTCCGCACGTAACTCTAAATATTCTTATACGCTTTCCCAATATACTTCCTGTTTTCCCCTACCAATATCAATAATATGTTTTATGTGTTTCAGAAACTTCGCGAAATGCGACAATCCGTCTGTTTTAGGATCCGAAATCACATGGTAGGACCAATTGGTCGGTACATGTTCGAATTTGCTTTCTTGTTCTCCTTCAGGTTTCATAAGAACATGCTAATGTGATATGATGTGATGTGACAGAGGCCATATGGAAGTGCAAGGTGTCGTTCTGCCTTCCTTACGTGTTCCTGGCTTTTGAGCGTTCAGAGCGTGTGCTAATTTTCGTCCTGCGATGAAACCCACGGTAAAGATGAAGAAAGGAGACGGCGTCGGGGTCGGGAGAAGACTACCGGATGAGGCGTTGAGGAATCACAGGCACGGGAAGCGACCGGCCCCGAGAAGGAAGAAGTTAGCGGTTAGCGTCGTGGGATCCGCCGTGAGCGTCAGACTTGTGCAGCCCGTCTTGGCAGGGCGTGTCGAAAGTTTCCGTTCGCGGGGACTGAAGGTTCCTCCGGTCAGAAAGCAGCTTGTGCCGGGGGGTAAGTGGTCCACCACAAGCGCAAAAGCCGAAGCTTTAGCGGCAGCGGCACTCTCGAGGGGCAAAAAGACTGCAGTCAAGGCTGAAGCCAGAGAGGCCGCTCCAGCTCCCGGAGCCAAGCGTGCCACTAGCCACTGTAGACACGAGTCGCCTTCGGGTGACGAATCACTCCTTTCCATGGCCAATAGTGCTGGCGTGACCTCCCAAATTACCGGGGAGGTGGACGCAATAATCAGCCAACAGGGTGAAGACTGCAGGGCATCTCCAACTACCGGATGTGAGCGTGCCACTGACTGAACCCAGCAAGAGTCACCTTAGGGAGACGAAGTGGCCCTTTCCAGGGCCATCAAGGCTGGCGTGACCTCCCAAGTACCTAGGAGGTGGGAGCAACAAGCAGCCAAACTTGGTAAACCAGCGGGGCCTCTCCAACTGCCGGAGGTGAGCGTGCCTATGACGGCTGTCATCAAGAATCACTGGCCCTTTCTAGGGCCAACACGGTGGCCAGCGTGACCTCCCCAACTACCATGGAGGTGGGCGCAGATGGCCATCTTGATGTCAGCGGACCCCTCCAACTACCGGAGGTGTGCGTGCCGCTGACGGATCCACCAGGGCATCAGGTATTACATCCTCGGACCTCGGCTCGTTGGTCAGTGCTGGCCCCCTACAAAGCGTCGGCAGCAATGCAAATGCGGGCGAGTTTAGCGTGGCCCCTCCAACAAAAGGAGGTGTGCGTGGAACTGGAGGCACTTTCCAGTGCCGACAGCCCCAAAACAAGGAAGGACGGCGAAAGCTCCCACCAACACTATGTGTGGAAACCTAACGGAAGCCCTGACAAGGGGGAGCCTAGCCATCTTTTGCTGCTGATTGCTGCAAGCGGCATTGACGTGAGCGTTATCGCAAGACCCTAAAAAAACCCACGTCAAGGGGTGTTGTTAGGTAAGAAACACCGGGGTGAATTCTCTTCAGACTCGGAAAACCGGTTCACGCGCTTTGCGTGTGTCAACGCCTCATGCGATTCTGTGGTCATGTAGGGACTGTCTTCAGGACCAGATCTCCCGTTGATGCATGATGAGTCAAGCCAGGGGTCCGATGATGAGTCTGAGGGATTTCAGACCGTAAGACTCCACCAAAAGGGGTAATGTTTGTGACACAAGGAAGCTACTGGGGGGCAACTCTAACCATCTAAGTGGTAGCTCCGGGGATGAGAGTGAGGCCAACAGTGACCCGGGCCAGGGTGCGCCAGCGTTTGAAAAGGGTGGGAAGTGGTGGAAACCTAAGGGTAACAACGCAACCCATGCCTCAACCCAGCCAGGTACTAGTGGTTCTGGGCCGGCTCATAAAGCCAAAGGTAAGATCCCTCCCATCATATTGTGTGATTTGGAGAACTTCCCCAAGGTGGTGAGGGCCAATCCGATCCAAGGTTTGAGAGCCGGTGGAGGCGGTCAGGTAGCCGAGGGATCGAGTGCACCCCCGGTGTGGGTCGGAGGAAGCTTACCGCGCCCTCCATAAGTTCTTGCTGAGCTTGGGTATACAGTATTGGTCCCACGATCTGGGACGGGAGCCACTAGTCTAGATCGTGGTGAAGGGAGTCCTGACACGGACAAACCCTGACGACATCCAGGAAGAGCTGTAGGAGATGGGTTTCCCCGTATAATCCGTAACCCAGATGCTCTCCCAGTGAAAAGAGGACCATAGTACCGGAGAAAGGCAGAGGTTGCCGAAAGATGTTGTCTCTCTAAATTCCTGGTAGCATACCGCTAGGCTGTACTCCATATCAGTCATGTGTGGGCTTCGCGTCAAGATGGAAAAGTGAAAGTCTCCCGGTGGCCTGGTTCAGTGCAAGAACTGTTTCCGGTTTGGGCATGTGTGGAGGGATTGCCATGCTGACCCTAAGTTTTGGTTCTGTGGTAGTGACTACGAGAGCGGTGGTAGCTCGGAGGAGAGAAGATCTCCCCGAAGTGCCTGCCCTGCTCAGGAGCCCACTCCTTGGCATGGCGGGGCTGTCCCACGTACAAGACCTTGCGGGTGACAGGGATTGTGTGGGCCTCCAAGGGTCAAGGGTCAATAAGGGAGGACGGATGGTCTAAGCGAAGGCCAGAAGCCAACGGGGCACGTTGCGGTACGGAAGGTGTCCGTGACTCCAGCTCCAACATCAAAGCCACTGGTGTAATCTTTCACCAGTGTGCTGTCATGGAGACCAACCCCTCCATCTCAGGCCGAGTCAACTGCCAAAGCCACATTACCAGAACCAGTGGCATCTGGTTCTTCCCTCTTATTCGAGGACCCGTCAAAGACCGCTCCTCTCCCAATCCCGACCCTCATTTCCCCCTCACCTGTACCCTGCACCTCTATCCCCAGCCCTTTGCACCCTTACAACCCTTTCCTACCACTCCGCACTCCCACTCCTTTCGCCCCTGCCACTCCCACACCCAACCCGCTCCCCACATTTACCCCACTAAGTGACAGTGAAAAGCTCAAAAATTGCATTATGCTAATCAAGGGCATTCCGGGACTGGATACATGGGACTTTTAATCGAGTCTCTTTAGGATGGTCCAGGAATTTCCGAGGCGTAGCTGTGTCCACCTGATCATGAAGCACATCATCTTCTACATAGTCTCTCAAGACGGTACACCCGAATAAAAGACCACTCGGGCTGAAGGAGCTCACGGTTGCACTCTGGTATGCTAACGGAGTCACGAGGAAGAAGGTTGAGCTTGGAAGTTTCCTGGCAAAGCATCGTATCGACGTAATGCTGTTGGGAGGAACCCACTTGCGCTCCGCAAAGAGGTTCTCGTTAGCAGAGTTCATCTGTGTTCTGTATGGTGTTAACAGACGAGAATTTAGCACATGCTTTAGTATAAAACAAACAATTAATTAACTATGAGCCTACCTTTGTGAATGGTGACAGAGTACCTGGAATGATGCGATGATATATGGGGCGCCCCAATCTTGAGTCTTGAGCACTTAAATACAATAACTATTTCACACGGGAGAGGATTTTTTAGGGGTTTCTACCTCGAGACAGAGAGACGCTTGGACACTGATTTTACCGTTTCTGCGTTGTCCATTTTGAGCGTTGCTAAAGAGTGTGTAAATACTCCTTATGCCATCTTTTCCAGAAGTGTTGAGAAAGTGATGTGACTAGATTCCACCTTTTCAATCGGTTGCATGGTATGTCAGACACATCTATTTCAGGTACGGCAACGAGAGGAGAGTCGATCAAGAATTGTCCTGGAGTTAGAGCATTTAGTTCGCATGGGTCAGTGGATAGAGGGACTAGCGGTCTAGAGTTCAACATAGCTTCCACTT
>CABFOV010007891.1:0-26152 GCA_902141375.1 Timema poppense
ATTCGAACCTCGATCTCCCCGTCCTCAGCAGCCGAGCTCAACACGACTAGCGCGTTAGCCAACTACGCCACCGAGGCGGGTGACCGAGGACATAAACGGCGACCTTGCCCTAAGACATGACGGAGACCCGCGGTACCGTTCAAATATGTTTCTCGTGGAGGACGACACAAGAAACATGCTAATGGGACAGGACAAGGATTACGTTAAATTAGATAAACGCACAGTTCTTCAAACCTTGATCTTAGCTCGCAGTGTCGCAATAGGTCAGGTCGTGGACTCGAATCGCGGAAGGACCAAGGACACGAACCAGAGTAAAACTGGTTGCGAGATCAATGTTAGTTTGGTTAGGTTCTGACACCTTAACCCGTTCGGTATCATGTCTGTTTACTGAGCTAAGGGTCCCGGGTTATTTTCCCGTCATCGTCGAAAAACTTATCGTTTGTTAAAGGTGTGTTTCTCCTTTTCATATTGATACAGTAACGGCTGGGGACTGGATGTTGTGCCTGTCATAGTCTTAAGATAGAATATAAGGCATATGAAGCTATGGTAGGCCTGGCCAGCCGGTAATGGAAAATATATGGCTTGAGTAAAAAACTGACCCAGGCCACAGGCTGGAAACTGTTATGGATGAAAAAATTATACTAGGGCAGGTTTGGAGGCGGTTCCTACAGTTAAATTGTCAATAGAAAAGTATTATCTGACAGAAAAGTTACTAGATTTACTTTCAAGTATTTGTTTATTTGAGGTATTTAACGTTCACTTTCTAAACCGATTAAAATTATATCAGCCCAATGCTTACAAACCAACTTAAATTTATAACAGACGCAGCACTCATTCCTCGGACACTAATTCTTCACTGTGAAAGGTGAAGCCCACATTTCATCAATGATTATTTTTTCGGCCATGCCGGGAGTCAAACCCGGGACCTTTAAAGCAGACACGCTACCGTGTAGTTTATGTAGTATGACGTGTAGCAAATAAGTAATCCCATCCCTTCTCCATACTAATGCGGATGCATTTCCTCTAAACGAGACATCTTTTCATCTCTATCACTCAAAATAGGTGACCTGGTGGTCTAGGGGTAAGATGTCAGACTTCTATGCTGGAGGCCGGGGTTCAATCCTAGGTCGCGGCAAAGATTTATCTGATTACCAAACCCTTTCTTCACCTCTGACAAGATATCTTGTGAATGTGGGGAATGCCAGGCCTCCACCGTGGTTCGGATTCCACGTTAAACTGTAGGTCCTCCATTTCATCTCACAATCACCCTACCATTCATTACACATTAGCGTAAGTGCGTATAGCCCGAAAGGGTAGTAAGACGCGGTGCTAATAACAATAACACTCAAAATAAATGTGTGGATGCAATAAAATGAGGTTTTATCTGTTTTCTATATTGTCAATAACAACCCAAACAGGATAAGGATTGCGAATATTAAAGCGGAGTGAGAAAAAAACACGAGTTAAATAGGGTATTTATTTACAGGTTTTTACTAAGAAAAACTCTTTTTGAGCCAAAGAAAAAAAATGTTGCTTCAGTAGATATACTAATTTAATTTTCTGCATGGATTGATATCAACAGATCTTGGATACATGTCAGAAATATAATGGCAGTTGAATAAAAGGTTTTTAAATAAAGAGTAAAAGCCGTGGTCAAATGCCAATATCCAAAAACTGTCCGAGGTTAACCTGGGTGGAAAGTGAAACTAAATGTATTTAATGAAGACATATTGTATTCAGTTTAATAAAAAAACAATCTTTTCGTTATAAAAACTAAAAAAATCCCGACCTCTTAGCTCACGTATCCTTTCACCCAACCTTAAGGTGGGGATTTAAGTGATGTAAGGTAAGGGCCAAATTGTTGCAGTTTTTATGTAAAAAAAAAGTGGTCCAAATGAATTAAATATTGCTCCAGTAGAAACGGAGAGTTTAATTTTCTTCACACGGTGATATCAACAGTTGTTGAATATTTATCAAGGGTGTTCTGGAATTTAATGACCACTTTTTCTCTTCATTTAAAAAGTTTCTCATCTAATGCAGCTGTTTATGACAGACATTCAACAACTGTTGATATCACCGTGTGAATAAAATTAAACTACATGATTCTACTGGAGTAATATTTTATTTTTTCGGGCCCCCCAAAATTTTTTTTTATATAAAAACTGTTAAAACGCCGAACTTTTCTCGCGTCCACTACATCCCCTTCTTAAATAAACGTGGCAGAATTTTCAGAGTGTGTGCAGGAAAACCACTCTCTCTAAGGCCCTAGTTCAGAATTGAACCACGTAGCAGGTTCTGCCGTTTCAATGTTATCTGCATAACGCTCGACAGCTTTTTCTCCCCAACTAACAAACTTGAGAATCTAACATTTCGTGAACCGTGTTTTCACAAAAATTGTTAGAAATACCATTTTAAAACACCAAATTTTGTTTCAATACCAAAGTAATCACTATTAGATATTTTTAGGTTCACAAAATATAGCTATATAAATGTATTTTATGAGATTACGTACGAATTATCGTATTATTTTTTATAACGAAATCTGTATTTATTATGTAATTATTGTTTATGTAATAAAGGTTCGCGGTGAGGATTCATTTTGATTTTAAAATAATATATTAATTTTATTTCTAGTTCGCAGTAACAGAAATATCTTTACAACCATGACAATCGATTTATACATACACTATCGATTAATCGATATATCCTCAGGTCAACATACCATAGACCCACTTCAGAGGCCGAATGGTCTTTAAGACATCGCTCTCGTGTTAGACTGGCCTGTTGTAGACGGAGAGATTATGGTTCGAATCTAGGTCAGGTCTACTGAGGGTGGTTTTTCATAAATAGTTTCCTACTCTTTTTCCAGGCAAATGCGGGTAGATTACCTCTAACATGCTTCCTTTCTCACCCCTACCCCATTAGCGTAGTTATATTATATAGGTAAAACCTGAACAGGTAGTAAGACGCTGTGATTTAAAAAAGACACAGCCTAGACTTTTAATACAATAACCTGTTTGCAAGTGAATTTTATATACATTTGATAAGAATATAAAAATTGTTATATTTTATTTAGGTATTTGAGATTGTTTTTTCAAATGCTATCAAACTATTTTAATGGCGGAATTTATTTTTAGCTAAGAATTTTGAAACATATATCCGTTAATTTTAAAAATAAATTTAAAAAAGATTAATTTACCGTGTTATAGAACCTCTAAATGTATTATTTTAACAAATGATTCAATTCACTGTCAGTGACCTGGCGGTCTAGGGGTAAGGTGTCAGACTTCTATGCTGGCGGTCGGGGTTCAATCCTCGCTCCCGGCAGAGATTTATCTGAGTACCAAACCCTTCCTTCACCTCTGACAAGACATCTTGTGAATGTGGGGAATGCCAGGCCTCCACCGTGGTTAGGATTCCACGTTAAACTGTAGGTCCTTCATTTCATCTCACAATCACCCTACCATTACACATTAGCGTAAGTGCGTATAACCCGAACGGGTAGTAAGACGCGGTGCTAATAATAATAATAATAATAATTCACTGTCCGGACATCTTTCCGTGACGAGGTCGTCCTCTTACGAGAATGATCTCAAAGCAACAGCGCCAAAAGTTCGGATTGGATGATTGGCTAATGTTGTTGGGCTGTTTGCCATTCATGGCGTCTCTTGCAAGACAATGACGTGAAATAACTTAATAGTCGCTCCCTCAGGGGAAGGTCACCACAACCAATTGACGGTTTCGCAGCCCAAACTTTAAATTGGACTTTCCCTTCCCGCCTTGGTTAGATAGAGTTCAAGATGACACTATTTCTCATGCACTTGTTAGCTTTGGAGGTCAAGATGGAGGGTGGACATATTCAGACGACCAATACCCGTCGGAGAACGGAAATACGGTAGATAGCGGTGTGTTTTAAATAACGTTTTGTGAAATCTACGATACGGTAGGAGGTATGGCAATTGACAGACAGCAGATGGTTCATTATCGCAGACATTCGCAGACATTGGCTGGATGTGACTAGTGTCAAATTATTTGGAAATATATAATTTATTCAGAAAAAACCTATAAGTCTTATAAATGAAAAATGCCAGCAAAGGTAATCTATTCATAAAAACGGATAAGTCCTCTAAATGAAAAATTCCAGCAAAGGTAATTTATTCAATAAAAACGAATAAGTATTCTAACTGAAAAAGCCAGAAAAGGTATTTTATTAATAAAAATAGATAAGTATTTTAACTGAAAAAGCCAGCAAAGGTATTTTATTAATAAAAATAGAAAAGTATTCTAACTGAAAAATGTCAGTAAGCTGAACAAACATATCCAGACAAAGTTTAGTTACTCTTGTTTCATTTTTTTTTTGAGCTAAACGTTTTGTGTGACACATTGAATTAGGACCACTTAAAATTTCGTGTAATTTACTCTTTCCACTAAACAGTCTCCTTTCTTATAGACTGAACCTAAAAAGAACGAAGGTTATTGTAAACATTATTTATAGAGCGGCGCTTTTTCTGTGGAAACAACATGGCTGACGTGAGCTATCGTGATTGACTTTGACTTGGAAGACCAAGGTTTGATACTCAGAAGACTTATTGGGGGGGTCTTCTTTATAGGAGCTTTTAGAAAATGAAAACTTTTTTTTTGTGGTCAACATTAATAGTAATTTTATTTTATTATTAGGACTATTTTATGACCGCCTCTAAAACCACGTAATTGCAAATCTCGATACGCAGCAAAATAACCTCAAAATGGCGGCGCATCCCCCTCCACCGCGCGCGATGCGTCACTGTTCTCGCTTATTGTAATGAATTCTTTGATCCTCTAGCTATCCAATGGTATAACTTAATTTTGGATATAAAGGATAGATTCGAAACTACAACGCCAAACTGTATTTTTGATAATATTTTTTAAATTCTAACACCTTATTATATTCACTGTCACTACTTTAGACTAATGTTTTATATACAATCGATAGATTTTGACGACAGCTGACGATTAAAACTCAAACAAACATCGTAGCTTCTCCGAGTCAAAAGTTATACTAATTGCAAATCTCGATACGCAGCAAAATAACCTCAAAATGGCGGCGCTTCCCCCTCCACCACGCGCGATGCGTCACTGTTCTCGCGTATCGTAATTCATTCTTTGATCCTTTAGTTATCCAGTGGTATAATTTAATTTTGGATGTAGAGGATAGATTCGAAACTACAACGCCAAACTGTATCCCCCGATTTTGTTATCATTAGGTTTTTTGGATTGCCCCCGTATGGTAGCAAATTTAAAGACGTATTCACGTCAAAATGATTAAAGTAACTTTTTATAAGTGTTAAAAAAAGTTCCCTCCGTACCTAAATCGGAGTGTATTGGAACTCACCAAGGATCCCCACGCCGACAAGTCGGGACTACTGGGTAGCAGGTATATGTCCAGAATGGTCCAGGCACCTCGCCACACGAACACCACCAGGGAACCGATTACGGTCACGCTGAACACGCAGTCCAGGACGTACAAGGAAGTCTCCTTCTCTCCCTGGGGACAAAAATCATCATCATCGTCAGCAGCATTGGATGTTTGGAGGTTCGTGCCGTACAATAAGTTTAGATCTGGAGGAAACGGAATCGTTGGAAAATATAATATTACATATATTAATGATAGCAAGATATCATCATAGCAGCGCACGGTAGCTAAATAAATGCTATATCGATACTTACATAGATAACACAAGTAGTTCTGTAAATATTAGACTTTGCTCCCTACATGCTACTATCGTTACTACAGTCTTACTAGTAGTTCTGTGAACAGTAGACCTCGCTCCCTCCATGTTACTATCGTTACTACAGTCTTACTAGTAGTTCTGTGAACAGTAGACCTCGCTCCCTCCATGTTACTATCGTAACTACAGTCTTACTAATAGTTTTGTGAAGAGTAGACCTCGCTCCCTCCATGTTACTATCGTAACTACAGTCTTACTAATAGTTTTGTGAAGAATAGACCTCACTCCCTCCATGTTATTATCGTTACTACAGTTTTAATAATAGTTTTGTGAAGAGTAGACCTCACTCCCTCCATGTTATTATCGTTACTACAGTCTTAATAATAGTTTTGTGAAGAGTAGACCTCGCTCCCTCCATGTTACTATCGTAACTACAGTCTTACTAATAGTTTTGTAAAGAATAGACCTCGCTCCCTCCATGTTACTATCGTTACTACAATCTTAATAGTAATTCTATGAATAGTAACACTCGTTCCCTTCAGGTTATTAGCGTTATTACATTACAGTATTGACAATTCTCTTTGGATTACAACTTGTAATATATACTATAGTTTCTCCTTTGAGTTGAAGTTGATATTTTCCCTTGGCGATCAATTTAAACCGAAAACAAATGAATACTATAATTGATTACGCTGTCTTAATAAAGAATAACCGTTATTCAACTGCCTATGACACAACTTTTACAAATGATATCAACGTTCACACATGCATACTTCGTTCTGCCTTAGCTTCAAAGAATATCCCTACCAAATTCTGTTAAAACTGGTCCACGCATTTAGCAAGTAGCCTCGGAACAAATGGAGAGACAGACAGATGAAATGGAAAATGTTCGAGTTAAAACAGGGCCTCGCTCCACATGACCAGTTAACAAACAAATAAACAAAACCATTTAGTTTGAAAGACATTGTCGAGAGCCACGTTTAATAAAAATAATATTTACCGAGCTGACCCGTTATAATGACAGGTGTTGTCAAGTTATCAACTGTAGCCTTTAGATTTGGTAACTCGCGGAGTTATTACAGTCTCAAGGGCGTGTCAGAACGAGGGGAAGCTATACAGGAACCAAGCTGAGAGCGTACAAAAAGCTAAGGTATGTCCGATAGTACTATTAGGATCAGAAACACGGAGCATTACGAAGATAGAAACTAAGGACATTCGAACGGAACACTATGAGGAAAATTTGGGGTCCGGCAAGTGAAGAAGAGGGGCACAGAAGAAGGGAAAATAGAGAACTAGATGAGATAGGGAAACATCCAGATGTAGTGCAGAAGATACGAGAGAATATAATTAGATTGATGGGACATGTAGCCAGGATGACACCTGAAAGAAGCAATGAGGGTAGTGCTCGAAGGCATCCCAGAACCAGATGGGAAGATGACGTCACCAAGGATCTATAGGGGTGGAAGAAGATTGGACAGAAGTGGCCCAAGATAGAACAAGATGGCGGAGGTTTGATCTCCAAGGCCTGTGATCACTGACAAGAAGAAGAAATAATTATAAATTCAATAAAACTAATTATGATGTAAATCCCTATTCGAATTTAATAAAAACTAAAGATTACTCCCTTTGAATATCTTTGAAATGATATTGTCTGATACAGTATTTAAGCTATTAAAATGAGTTTGTCTCTGTCTGTTTCTCTGTCTCACAAAACACTATTAAACCGATTGGGTTGTCATTTCGCATTCATATATTATTATTATTATTATTATTAGCACCGCGTCTTACTACCCGTTCGGTTTATACGCACTTACGCTAATGTGTAATGGTAGGGTGATTGTGAGATGAAATGGAGGACCTACAGTTTAACGTGGGATCCGAACCACGGTGGAGGCCTGAGCATTCCACACATTCACAAGTTGTGACTAATACACGTCTTGTCAGAGGTGAAGGAAGGGTTTTGCAACGCATGGACATAGCTAGGACGTCCGGTTAACAGACAGGGCTGATTAAAATCTACTTCCACTATTTTGTTTCAAGATGGCGGCTACAAAAACACTATTTTATGGCCTTTTCCTCAGATTCTATTTATCGGATTTTCATTGGACCCGCTTTGAAAAGGTTCCTAGGCTAGACATGACAACCATATGGAAATAAAATTGCGTTTTTATAACACTAAATTTTCGTCCATCTACTTTGGGAAGGCTGACATAGGAATTAACTAGTAATAATAATAATAATAATAATAATAATAATAATAATAACAATTCTGTGATTAAAAATATTAACAGTTGTTCATCTAAAACATGTTTTTTAATAGTAAGCAATTGATCTGAAAAGGGGTCAAACTCAGCCTCGTGATGGCAAACGAGAAGTGCCTGGAATGATAAATTAGTGGTTCCGTTCTGGAAAACTGAGACTAACGGCTGGAGGGCTCGTTATTCTGACCACATGACACTCTATATCCACAGAAGTTGGCACTATCTTCGCCAATGGATGGTGGCCACTCTGTCTGTATGGCTCGCACTGTGGAAGAGGAAAACCATTATTTCACCACTGATAAATGTTTCGGCTATTCCATGAATCGAACCTGGGGCCCCTTAGATCAGTGGGCAGAGAAGCTACTGATCTTAACGTATTAAATAAAATATATTATAAATAACGTTATGTTATTATATTAAACACGTCACTTTATAAACAATAAATTACCATCCTGATGTTTGGCGTAAGTTTTTATTTTAAATCAGTAATTCCTTTATAAAACCCGCATCAATGGTCACGCAGCATAACGCTCTACTCTCGCAGTAAATTAGACTGCCACCGATGGGGAGATCGTGGTTCGAATCTAGGTCAGGTGTACTGAGCGTGATTTAACCAAAACGGTTTACCACTCTCCCTCCATGCAAATTCGGGTAAATTTCCTATAAATATATCCTTACTAATCTTTAAAACCATTATCGTAACTAGTAAAGAAGCGTATAATTCGAAAGGGTAGTAAGACGCGGTGCTAAAAAAACAATATAATCATCTATAGTGAAGATAAAGTTCATCTTGAGAAGTTCTTCTCCTTAAGACGACTATTGTTGGGGTATCGCTTGAGGTCTGTCCCACTCGGTGACATACTCGAGAAAAAAGGGGAGGGAGGTTTATTAATGTAGGCGGTAACCATTACACGCTTAATCATGACACAAGGAAGTTGTTGACGTGCAATGCCATTTCAGAAAGCGAGGAGTTTTCGTAGGTCTTTCCCAAGACTCACACACAACATGGGTCAGTGAAATAGTCTCCGTTGAGATTTGTTTTTAAATCCAGTTAAGGCCCGCTAAGATCGTTTAATTTTAATGTCTTATGAATTGAATCAATTGATTCACAAGTAGCTTTAGACACTTCCCGCACTGAACTTTTGGGATTTTCCACAAAAGTGCCCAAAATTTACACATGAGTTAATTCACTCAATACTGTATGCACAGTACGTATTTTGTTTTGCAACAGATCCAATTTCTTTAAATTTTGAAGTAGGATCCGAAACGTAACTATGTGATACTTTTTTATCCTGGTTTCTTTGGTTGAATGCTGCTTTCATTCTTGGATGACAATGAGACTCGGCTCCAGACGGAAAGATCAATTCTGTTCACTTTTTAAAACTGTAAGCCATTGTTCAAGATTGGATGTTAACAATATCCATTGTTGACCTGGTGGTCCAGGGGTAAGGTGTCAGACTCCTGTGCTGGAGGTCTGGGGTTCAATCCTCGGTCCCGGCACAGATTTATCTGATTGCTAAACCCTTCCTTCACCTCTGACAAGATGTGTATTAATTACAACTTGTGAATGTGTGGAATGCCAGGCCTCCACCGTGGTTCGGATTCCACGTTAAAGTGTAGGTGCTCCATTTCATCTCGCACATTAGCGTAAGTGTGTACAACCCGAGCGGGTAGTAAGACGCAGTGCTAATAATAATAATAACAGTAGAAAGCAAACGAGGCAGCTAATGAATTGTAACTGGCACTGAAGGTTTTGTTTACGATATTACACACAAACACGTGTACCTTCCCTAGTTATGTTTGAATAGGCCAAATTCTAATTCCGCACCGAGTGCCGGCGACTCAGAAACTTGTGAGGATCATTTATCGTGAAATCTTTTATTTAAAAAAGTTTAAAACTACCATTTTGAAGGCACTGAAGGTTTTGTTTACGATATTACACACAAACACGTGTACCTTCCCAAGTTATATTTGAATAGGCCAAATTCTAATTCCGCACCGAGTGCCGGCGACTCAGAAACTTGTGAGGATCATTTATCGTGAAATATTTTATTTAAAAAAGTTTAAAACTACCATTTTGAAAATGGCACAACGTGATATAAAGGAATATGTAATAAAGAATAAGGAGTCTCATTAAAATTAAAATCAAAGTGACCTTAACGTTACCTTATAAACGTCACCCAAGGTCATACCAATCTTACCACCTTACTTCCCCCTAAGTACCAAACAACTTTTGTTTAAAATATTCCCCCTCCCTCCCCCCTACAATGCGAAGTTTTCTAGATATTTTAGTGGAAAGTTTTCAAACGAACACCTGCGGTATATTTCCTAAAGTCGATTCATGACATTGAAGTGTTCCCCAAGATGTTCCCGATCAAAGTTTGCGATACCGCGTGTACCGGAGATGACGGTCATCATCCGGCCCCCCTCTAGACGCTCCCCATCACTCTCCTTTCAGCGTTGGCAATTGTCACATAACCGCCGCTCGCGTGCTAACCACTCTGGCTCCCTCAGAGTCGTCTTGGCCTCTTGGCTGGTCATATAGCAAGCGTCGGTGGACGAAGAGGACTTTTTATTTATCTAGCACCGCGTCTTACTACCCACTCGGGCTATACGCTTAACTACTAATTACGTTAATGGACTAGGAATTGGGAAGGTTGACTATAAAGAAAGTGGAACAACATTAGCGTGGAGGGAGAGTGGGAAAACATTTCGAAAAAATCACCTCCAGTTCACCCGAGTGATATTAGAACCTTGATCTCCCCATCATCGGCAGTCTAGCTCAACACGAAACTTGCGCGTTAGCTAACGACGCGACCGAGGTGGGTACAAGAGGACTTAACGTCACGGTCGTTTGATTCTGGTTGGTCAGTTGGGCCAGGTAAACTGGAGGTAATTTTTACTCAACAATCCCGCCCTCCCTCTATGACTCCACGCAAATGAGGGTTTTTACCTCATGATTGTGAACAAATTCTGTCATCCTGGACGGGTATTAAGACGTAGCGAAAAAATAATTTAATATAAGAATTAATATTTGAAAGCTTGCAAATTATAAAAGGGTTGCGATGCTGTTAAATACAGAAATTTGGGTCAAAGACTATGAGAGGTTGTAAACCGCTGCCTCAACACGAAGAGACACGCTATAATATTTTATCCCAACTGATATATTCTCTAAATAGCCTCTAGTTGGGTGATGATTCTAGCGTCGCGCTGTTTCTTTCTTTGGTGACTTGGTTAGATTACGTTAATGCCGCAAGTTGTGGCAGCAACCGAAGGGTTACGAAACTTAATACTGATTATTTTCTCTACCTAGTACCGAATCGGGCATCACCTTGAAATATGAACGTTCCTTTTTTTAATGGAGATTAAATTCAATAATAAATAAATAATATTTTAAGTAAGTTCATATATTAGTAGTTTTATATATAATAAGCTATACGCTTTGAACTAAGATACTCGTCGCATGTGCTTTCCATAGTTTTCCGTAATGGCGTTCGCTCAGGTTTGAACCTAGGGAACGGGATAAAAGGCAAGTGTTTTTGCAGTTCTTATAGCGAAATATTTCTTTAGCCAAAATAAATAAAATATTGCTCCAGAAGAAATATAATTTAATTTTCTTGCCATGGTAATATCAACAGTTGTTGAATATCTGCCATGAGCATAGCGGTATTAGATGAGAAAACTTTTTAAATGAAGAGAAAAAAAAGTCGTCATTAAATTCCACGACACACCCTTGACGCATAGTCAATAGATTTTGAGGTTACTATTTGAATAAAATTAAACTCTATGTCTATACTAACAAATTATTTAATTTATTATGATGAAAAAAAAGTTTTGCTATAAAAACGGGAAAAATTATTAGCTTTTCTCGCGTCCCCTACATTCTCACCTTAAGAAAGATAGTTTCCAACTTCAACTGAGCGTTAAAGAAGACCTTACGGATCGGGGCTCCATGGACAGAGCAATCAGTTATTGGGGAATATATATCTTATTATGAACTGCTGACCTTATGGATACGTACAGTAGCCCCATGACTTCTTTGGTGCTGACTGACAGCTCACAGCTGACTTCTGACAGTCAACATTTAGATATATACCTAAATGTTGCTTGTCAGAAGTGACAGCTGCTAAACACATGTTTTTGTAGATCATATGGTTCGGCGTAGGGATACATAATTTGGTCTGGTAACGTTTTAAAGCTGTCAGTCAGCACCAAAGAAGCCATGGGGCTACTGTAGCATGTAGACGGGGATTTATCCATTTAAAGCTTAAAGAACCTTAAAAGGATTTTAAAATCTGGGGAGGTTCTATAATCAAGGAGTGATGTAACCTTAAATTACGGTAGTTTGAAAATGAAATTTTGATTAAAAAAAATTACGAACTACCATACTCACAAAGCTTCAGTTCTTGGAGTAAACTCTGAAATATTTAGAAGATATTAAAGTTATATGCTCTCCATTTGGTCTTCCACGTGTGTGTATTTTGGCATCCGTTTGAGACACTCTTTTCAAACTGAACTGTGTAACGAGATGTTGCACCCATTACAAGGAGAAGTCTAAGGTAATGGAACAATTAGCTATCACTAAATAGATCAAATATTCCCGAGCAGAACGTCCCATCGACGTACTGGTGCTACGAATTCACCAAACAAAGTTAAGACAACCCCCCCGCCCCCATTGCCTTCTTGGAATAGTTTCCACCTAAAATCGATAAGAAATTGAACAAATTCACGTGCTTAGTTTATAGAAGACATTCAATTAATTGTGGGCTTTATGGATATTATTTTTAACTATCAAAAGAGCCATGGGTTTTGTTTTTACACCGGTATATTTTCGTTCACATTTATCTAAAAAGCTTTACTTAAATTACATTCGCCTTATACTCTCCCTTAAATTTTAGTCCATGTGAATGATTGTGTGAAAACTGAATGGGCAGTAAGGCTCGTCGCACTAAAACATTAATACTACTAGATACGGCATTTACATTTTTTAAACCAAACTTCATTGTTCAACTTGTCAATATCAAGTTAAATTTAAATGTAAATAGCTACTAATAACTAAAAAAAAGTTTTAATTATCAAACTAAAATAATTGCATAAAATGAAAAAACACAAGCAAACACAAAATTAAGTAATAAATGTACATCCATAAAAAAAAGTATGTTTAAGAGAAAACCCAAACGTGTCTCTTTTCCAAATAGTTATTGCTTCCACAAAAATACACTGAATACCCAAAAGCTTCCGATCTTAAGCTAAAAGTATTGTGTAAAAAAAGCAAACAATACAAAAACTTGAAAACACAAAAAAACAGGTCAAATGTTCACAGCGCCAAAATATGTATATTATATATAAGCAAAATAATCTATTTGTTTTACAATTTGTCAATCTCAAGTTGAAATGATTAACAAAATATACCAAATAAAAAATGCTTTGACTTTTGAATTGAAATAAAAAGGTAACCCGTTGTGTAAAAAATTAAAAAAGTTTGTAACCACAAAAAAAAAGAAGTTCAGAACCACGAACACGTTACATAACACAATACGTAAGCAAACAAAAAAAATAGAGCCCGCAATTGTTTCTCAAATGAAGCTCGTTTTCTAAAGTAATATGATCGTGTGTAGCGGGAGTATGAATGTTCCGTCGACTCACCACCTGTTCTTTCTTTTCGTTAGGTTTACTAGAGAACTGTTGAGGTGTCTTCAGGTAATCCAATCTCAACCATCGCCCGATCACGTCTTGGCGGATAGGCGACTCGCAACACTTGCAAGCGTCTTTGAACAGCAGCTGGATCATAAATAACTGAATCAATTGACGAGCGACAAATCACATTAAGCTGTACTGGATGGAAACGCAAGCTAAAGAGTCAAGGTGGGATGGAAGAGGGCGCGAGAAAAGGACAGCGTGTTTGCAGTTTTTACGGCAAAACATTTTTTTTTGTGGCCAATATAGATCAAATATTGCTCCAGTGCAAACATAAGACTTTAATTTTCTTCACATGTTGATATAAACAGTTCCTGAATATCTTTCATGAGCATGGTGGCATTATCTAACAAACTTTTTAAACGAAGAGAAAAAGTTGTCATTAAATTCCAAAACACCCTTGATAGATGATCAAGAAATTTTGAGGTCACAATGTGAAGAAAATTAAATTCTATGTTTGAACTGAAGCAGTATTTGATTTATTTTGTTCAAAAAAAGGTTTTGCCATAAAAACTGCAAACACGCTATCCTAACTCGCGCTCCCAAAATTTCCCCCTTAATGTCAATACTTTACATTATTAAAGACAAAATACTTCTTTTTTTTGGCCAACAAAATCTTGTTTGAGTAGATACGTTCAGTTTAATTTTCTTGACACAGTAATGTAAACAGTAATTGAATATTATATGACATCGGCAATGGACATCGCAGAATTCGAACAAGACTTTGTCTCGTCATTTGAAAAGTTTGATTTTTAAAAATTAATTACACTCATGGCAAATATCAAAGAACTATTGGGATTAAAGTGGTTAAGAAAATTAATACTAAAACGTATCAACTGAAGAAATATTTTATTTATTTTGGTTCGGCCAGGTGAGATTATTCGAAGAAAGTCAAATTGGATGGGCCACATAAATTACGAGAGGAAAATAGGAAATGGTGTATTGGGTGACGTCACAGAAGGCGTGGCTGAAGGGAAAGGGGGACCAGGAATATTACGAATGCAACAGATCTTACTTTTACATCCATTACTGTTTCCAGCCTATGGTCTGGGTGAGTTTTTTATTCAAGCCATATACTTTCCATTATCGGGTTGATAGGCCTATCGTAGCTTCAAATGCCTTGTAATCTAACTTAAGACTTTTTTTTAATGATAGATCTATAACCTGACTTCTTACCATTTAATTCAAGTCTAGTTGATTCTTTATCCTAAAGTTTATACTCGGTTTCAATTTGAACGTCTTTTTTAAAATTGTAATCTGGTTATAAATCTTACATACACACTAGCCCACATATCCCCATAAATTCACTAAGAGTTCTCACCAGTTGGTCCGCCCTGGGTATATTACTTACTTACTCAAGACTAGGACAAGTGCAACATCCAGTCCCGGCCGTTAATCACCGTGAAAAGGTAAACCCATATTTTCATTAATGATAATATTTCGGTCATGCTGGGAATTGAACTCCGGTACTCTTTGCTCAGTAGGGAGACAAACTACCGACTGAGCAACTGAATGATGACTTCAAATAAGGAAAGAAAAGATGAATTCGAATGATCTAAAAAAGGAAGCTACTGAAAGGACATGTTGGAGGACTCAATTTGGATGAAGCAACGCATCTATTGAAAGAGAGAACAATTAATAATAGTAATAGTTATAATAATACAGTTTTTTTGCTATCAAAACTACAAAAACACTGGTATTTACCTCGAATTCAAACATTAGGAAGCTTCCAATGATCTGAAGAATTTGTTTTCTTGTAGTAGTAGTAAGGACGCTTGACACAAGGATCAGTAACGATTTATTCTAAGGGATCCGGATTATGAGGTCAGTTAATAGAAAAAGTGCCCGAATTAGTGTCGATATTGGCTTGTGAAAAACTTAACTGATAAAATCACCTCCTAAACTCACCCGGCCGATATTCTAAACTTAAGGTCCACCCCATGACCGGCAGTCCAGTCTATTGCGAGAATTACGCCCTAGATCTTGCGACCACTGGTGTGGGTAGATGACGTAAATACTTTTTACCACCCACTAGATTAAGGATGAGGAGGAAAATTTAAAGTAAATAGCATCCTCTTGAATGTGATAAGGTGATAGTAAATCACAATTTCTGGCACCCAGCCGGAGTTTAAACTATGGCCTCCCCATTAACGGTCACTACATTAAATTCACGTTTAAATTCCCCCTTTTTTAGGTTCCTAACATAAACTATCGTTATTAGCGGTTGGGACTGCACTAATAGTGAGCTCCGAATCCCTCGTACGTAATTCAATCGCTTTCTAAACATCTGAAGGCTGGTTATCGACTTAACCGGGACTCGATATTGAAGAGTTGTTTGGTCGGTTTCTGAAGCTCAATGTTATAGAGCAAAGCCAAGGCCTGATGGTGTATACCTCACTTGATAAGTCTAACATAAAGCTATATCTCACTTGATAAGTCTAACATAAAGCTATACCTCACTTGATAAGTCTAACATAAAGCTATATCTCACTTGATAAGTCTAACATAAAGCTATATCTCACTTGGTAGATCTTAACATAAAGCTATATCTCACTTGATCTAAAAGGGGAAAGGCTGCGGTTGGTAAATAGTGTAGCATTCTGGCGGAAAGGCCCTTTTAGAAAATATAAAATTGTTTTTAGTAATTAGCTTCATTTAATGTTTAAACTGGTTCATTTTACTTTTTTTTTGCGTAACTACTTAATTTTCCAGCAAGCTACACAAAACATCAATTTGTCATATTATATATTTCAATGAAAGCTTATTTACAGAGGATATGCCCTAACAATTTAAAATAAAGAAATATTCAAAGGGAAATAGGCAATTTCAGAAAATGACAATTTATTTCGACAGCAATTTCTTGAATTCTACCTCAAAGATGTTTTCTCTTTTTAATGAAAGCATTTGCTTCGAAGATTTTTATATCAGAGTTTACAAATTTTCAACAATGAAACAACAACCGTCGATTGTATGAAAGTGATTATAACAGAGTTCTTGATGTCCTAGAAAACAAAAGTGGCCGAGGTATGTTAAAAAAAACCGGTATTGGGATGTAGATTTTTTTTTAGAAAAAGTCCGAACGAACGTTGGGTCTTACCACAAACTCATTGAGACTTTGACAAACAAGAAATATGACTCATAGGCGATGAATATTTATTATTATTTATGAATACTACACTTGAGTATGTAGTAAAAACAGATAGTAAAATTATTACACAAAAGTTTGTGTAAGGAAATTTTTTGGTTAAGACAATGCAACATTTCTAGATGATTTTCAAAGTTTCTCAATGTTGAGGAATGTTAGATTGTCTACCTGATTAGTAATGAATATTTGTGATTTGATTAATTATTTAGATAACATAATAAGTGATCATGTGCACATGTCTTGACTTGACAGCTGATTAATCCATTACTGCCCTTTGTGAAAAAAAAATCACTACCTTCCATTTAGATGATTGTATTGAGCTTATCTACAAGTATTTGATCCCGTAAGTAGTTATTGTATTTATCTTATTCCGTAAAACGGTTGTCAGTGTGTGAGTTTGTGTATGTATTTTTAGTTTTTAAACTAATAAATGTATTTCTACCAAAATGTATGGCCATTTATACAGAAATTTAAAAATACATTTGTTTTTGTACGCTTTTTCGGGCCAGCATTCAAGGGTTACGAAAGCGAATGATTCCAAAAATGTGACTGTCCCCTTCATAAACATAAACAAGTAGTTCATCTAGTACAAGTCATGTCACTATTGTTGTCCTATCGTAAACAAGTAGTTCATTTGGTACAAGTCATGTCACTATTGTTATCCTATCGTAAACAAGTAGTTTATCTGGTACAAGTCATGTCACTATTGTTGTCCTATCGTAAACAAGTAGTTCATCTGGTACAAGTCATGTCACTATTGTTGTCCTATCGTAAACAAGTAGTTCATCTGGTTCAAGTCATTTCACTATTGTTGTCCTATCGTAAACTAGTTCATCTGGTACAAGTAATGTTGTCATTGTTGCCCAAATAATAAGTGATTCGGCTACGTATAATCATGTTATCATTGTTATCCAAACATTAACAGGTATTTCAGCTGGAATTCGTTATGTCATCATTGTTGCCCAGAAACAAACAAGTAGTTCGTCTGCGTCGAATAATGTCATCATTGTTATTCAGATTGAATCTCCTCATCATTGTTTCCTAAATATTAATATAACCAAGTAGTAAAGCTGAAACGAGTAATTTAATCATTGTTGACCAAACATAAACAAGTCAGTTAATCATTGTTGCCCAAATATAAGCAAGTTGTTCTGCTGAGATAAATCATTTCGCCATTGTTGTCCAAACATAAACAAGTAGTTCGAATGATGAATCATATGATGTAATAATATTATAAATTAATTGAATTGTGTGAAGTAAATTGTGCGAAAATGTACGATTTAAGTGCTTATTCTAAAAATAGCGTACTAAGTAAATATGAAACTGTTACACAATTAATTTTTTTTAAAAACCATCGTTAAATGTTTCGATAATTAGATCATTGGAGGTTAAATCATTTAAATTATTTCGAGTGTAGTCACTTCTTTAACACTTTTGTTTCCATATTTCTAATGTGACGTTATCTGAAATAGAACTATCTAGAGTCAGGTGCACAACTCTTTATCTCGATGATATATAGGAACATGTTCAACTTAAAATCTATTGTTCAAGTTGAAGGAGCTAGAAAAAAATCTGGTGAATACCGATCTGTATGGGTATTCGGAAGATGCTCTCAATTGTGAGTCATTAATATTTTGAAGTGTGCAAACTGATTTATGATTGATTAGTTCTACCATATATGTTGATTCGTTGAACGTAATTTATTTATGGGGAAATCTCAATTATATCGCGCTACAATTACAAAAAAACGTAACAGGTATTTTTTCGATTAATTCACAGAGTGATTGATTAAAACGTTTACATTTCCCCTAATCTGTGTAAAATGTACCATTGTTGCAGTGATTTTTCAAGTGTTATTGTCTACAATAATGGACATTGACACCACAACGCTAGTTAAATAAAGTTTTATTCTCAGGGCATTTAACTATCCGTTCGGAATATTCGCATTTAAGTTGGGGATGTAGAAGTCTCGAGAAAAGATCAGTGTTTTTGCAGTTCTTATAACAAAATACTTATCCTAACAATGTCTTGTGATTAGTACAGGGTATACATCTTATCATTATGTAACCCCCTACAATCCCCAGTATCTTAATTCCGTTTTGGACCATATATCTTCCTATAATTTATTTAAATTATGGCTTCATTGGTATTGGGTTAAACCTCTATTTTCATCAAGACTAGTAACAGAATAGTTCTATGCGTTACTTAACAAAATAATGAAAGACGAAAACTATTTTTAAAATTATTTTCGAAGGTCGGTAGAATATTTTGGTGAAAGACTAACATCATGATCTTAGATCCCATGACAGAGACCTCTATTAACCAACATATCAAGTGCATTAGAAAAAACTATCATGTTTTTTATAAAATATGGCAGCACTAACTCAATCTAAATTGCATTAAAAGGTATCATGATTGTCTTACAGATGGCAGCACTAACTCAATATAAAGTGCATTAAAAAGTATTATGATTGTCTAACCGATGGCAGCACTAACTCAATATAAAGGGCATTAAAAGGTATCATGATTGTCTAACAGATGGCAGCACTAACTCAATATAAAGTGCATTAAAAGGTATCATGATTGTCTAACAGATGGCAGCACTAACTCAATACAAAGTACATTAAAAGGAATCATGATTGTCTAACAGATGGCAGCACTAACTCAATCTAAAGTGCATTAGAAAATCCTCTCGTGATTTTTTAACAGATGACAGCACTAGCTCAATTTGAGTCAAAAATAGAACTTTCCCCCCTATTTCCCTGTACCCTTAAATTGGTACACAGTGTCGTCAATACCACAATAAACTATTATCTTTATTACTTTGGAAAAGAAATTGAGATACATTTTTTTAAAATTCTTAACTCATTTTTTAACGTTATTTTTCCTGATTGTTTCACCCCTCCATTCCTGTGTACCACTGGCCTAAAACATTCTCACACCATCACCATCTTACGAACTCAATCTTAGGATCGAACAGAGGACTCATAAAGTTAAAGCATGCGTGGTAAGAAAAGGTGTTATATTATTCTCCCGTGCCAACACTTTTATTTGATTAACTAACAATTATTTATACAGGTACGGAACCAAAGGTGTCGTTTGAAAAGGGGATGGAAGGGGACGGGATTTAAGGCCAGTATTCGGAGCAGATTTTATAAACAATTTTCTTTTTGGTACACAATAAATAAATGATATTCAGTAGATGAGCTTAGTGTCTGATTTCCTACATTGAGTAATATTAACAGTTCTTGAATATTCTACTGTGGGCATTCTGGAATTTGAAAATAGCAACTAAACGTGTACCTATTGGATTTATATATTTTTTTTATCAAAAAAATAGATTTACCATAAAAAAAACTGCAAAAATACGAATCTTAGCTCTTGTCTCCGTTCCATTTCACCTTAAGGGGGCCGCCTCGGTAAGCGAGAAATCGCCACGCAGACGTTCAGCTCTAACGCAATATTTAATTCTACGATGCGTTATTTCAAAATATGGTTCACGCCAAAATAAAGTCAAAATATTTCTTAAGGGCTCCTTTTCCTTAACAATCCTTAAGTTTGAATTTTATTAATAGAAAAAAGTGTGAAAATATATAGTTAGCTTATTTTCAATACATTTTTAAGCGTATCTGTGGAGCTATGAGACTAGGCTCGATGAAAAAGGGCTCTATATTTAGCTTCCTCTATCAAATACAGTAATTTTTTGATAAGCTCACAACAGAAAATTGTAAGATATTTGAAAACTAGCAGCAAGCTTTTTTTATTTACTCTGAGATAAGAAGTGTCGTAGTTTTATTTTCAGCTCTTTCTTATTGACATGGAAAAGGATGGTTTTAGGTGAAGGACTAAAGTGAGTATAAGCCTTTAAAGAATAGAGAAGTGGTTCTAGAAAAAAACACAGCCCATTGTATTTTAAGCCGTGGGGCCTGAAAGCGATTAATACTTTCTCAATGCCAGGCCTCCACCGTGGTTCGGATTCCATTTTAAACTGTAGATCCTTCATTTCATCTCACTATCACCCTACCATCACACATTAGCGTAAGTGCGTATAACTCGAATGGGTAGTAGGGCACGGTGCTAATAATAATAATAATAATAATACTTTCTTGCTGATCGAAGCGGCCACTTTATACATGAAAAAAATACGCCTTGGGGAAAAAATGCTACCCCGTTGTCGAACTGAAGTTTTCCAGTAAAAATTTGTGCTTAGAAAATTCGGTGTGACGCGCATTGTGCTATTTTCCTAGTTGATATTTTACTTGGCCTTGTCTTTGGTAGAGAACGTTGAGGCATTTACGCTCCAGACGCTCTTCCTTGGGGGATTGGTTCTAATCCTACCTGGGTTTAGACTTGGTTAGAAATAGAGGTGAGGTGCGCAATACCACATGGTAGTAGATCAATCGTTTAAAGAGCCCATATAAAACAATATTTGATTTTATGGTTTAATTGGAGGTAAGAATCAATTAACTATTGTAAACCTATTTTATATGTATTCACGTATACAATTATTATTTTGTAAGAACTGTTAATATAAAGGTGGATTGGTCATAAGTGAGATACAAGACTGTACTCAATTTGGGAGGGGGTTAGTGGGAAAGGGTCAGAGAAGGGGTGGTGGTCGTGGTGAGGTGTGTATTCTTCTAGTGGGTCTAGAGAGTCTTTATTAAGAAATGGAAAATATTTTTTTTTTAAACATTGAATCTCTATCAAAGTATAATTTAAAATTTTGAATTATATATATATTTGTGGTTTGGACTACCATGAATTTGATAATACTCTAATAAATTACTATTTTAAATAATAAAAACAAAAATGTAGACTATTAATAATACGGCTATAATACGCTTAGTGTGAATTTAAGAATTTTTTTCCTTTATTATTCACCATTACTAAAAATGTATTATTATTATTACTACTAAGAATCAACTCCATATTATGGACACACTATTATTAAGATTATTTTTACTAATAATAATTGATTAACTAGATTGCGCTCTAACATACTATATTCACCATTATGCCATCCTTAGCCCTATTCGATTCCCATTCTGTTAAAAAGGTCACATTCCACTCAAACTCATTAAAAATATTTAATAGTTTATTTTAACAATAGCACCCATTCTAAACCAACCGAACCCTTTATTTGTTAACCTATGGAAGGCAAAGTCTTAAGAAAATTTTATAGTTTTAAATTTTTACCATATATTTAAAAATAGGTTTTAAATTTTTAACATACATTACATATATTATAATGTGCTTTACAAGCTTATCAGAAATTGATTAATGTGTAAATTCATTATATTATATATCAATATGTTTTCAAACCTTTTTGGCATGTTGTGTCGATTGTGAATAGTAATGCATTTTTATAGGGTTATATGACAAAGAAAATGTGTTTGACATTCACACAAAGCGTATTACCCCCAATAATACTCTGTGGGTGAGGGGTGTTTAACCCTCAGAACACCCCACCTAGATAAGACCCGAGTGAGACCACGTGATTTACTAAAAATAACATAAGTTAAAGTATAAGAGGATGGTAGACTACTCACCGCCATGCGGAACATGGTCTGCACTTGGAAGTAATCCTGACAACTGTCCATACTGACGAGAAACGGGGGTGAAGAAATATTCCTCAGCGTCTTGAGGATGGTCAGCGCCACGGCGCTGAGCGCGGTCGACGACGCCACCAGGGCTATGTTGGTCCCCGTATATATATCGAGATACAGGAAGGCCCCCCTCCAAAAGCTCACGCAGGAGAAACCGAAGTAGACGGTGTAGAGCCTAGAGACGACGTAGAACGTGAGACGATGACGCTCCGGGTGTAAGTTCAGGGTGAGAGGCCTCTGAAGGATGGTCAGCAGGTAATGCCCGAGGATACCGACGAGGAAACTGATAGTGGCACTCTCGAAAGGGTAAGCCGGACACACGTAGATGTCCATGAGACTCCATTGACCTCTCCAAAAGGTGATGACGAGAGGTCCCACGACGAACACGGAAAAGAAAGTGTCGATGAATGACAGCCACACGTAGTGTTTCCGGTTCTTGGTCTTGAAGTTGTCGGAAATCCCTACTGTGCTCCCGCGCATTTTCGTAGCTTAGCAATTTTTGATGTTGTCTCGGCGGTTGATTCCATTCAACACTTGAAACTATGTCGGTTCAACGTTTCGGAGCCCTGAACAGTCTGAACGATGAACGATGAACCACATTGTACTTATAAATCACCCCATGTCACTAAGATAAAAAAAAAGTAAAAAAAAGGAAGCTATTATTTTATTTATAGGTATCAATAATTCCTGACACTTAAATAAATCTGATTATATTTGATGGATATCTTTCAAAGACAACCCTGTGATTTATATAAACAACCGATTAAGAAAATTTCCAATCTGATTGAACGGATATTTAATTCTTTATCTCGACGGATTTTCGCAAGAAGATTACGATGACGGATCAGGCGGACTCTGTCATGGATCGCGCGTCTCGCCGTCACCGAGACACGTGTTCTAGTCCCTGTGATCGAAACTTGGGACCTTAGAGCCTTACGAGCACCGGAGTACCGAGGGTACAGACGCGATGAACGGTCTCGCCGCTCAGGGTAAAAGCTCGCACACCGACTGAATGGAGAAAAAAAAAATATAGTTGAAGTCTAGTGGAGTAGATCTTGCGAGAGCGGCTACATGCAGTCCCTAATTGCCCCTCCCGCGCGTGGGGTATATATGTACATATATATATATGTGTGTGTATCGGGTGGGGGAGCAATTTACAATCTGTCCCTCCACTCACTCTCTTTTTTCTTTCCTTTCTCTCTCTTACTTGATGACACCCACGTGGTATCGTCGACATATTTCGCGAACCCGTGAATGCGGGGTGGTGATGGGGTGGGTGGAATCTTATTTATAAGGGTTGTAAAAGGGATGTTATACCTTGGATTTTCTTACGTAATTAACAATTTGAGCGTACCTTTTTACAAAATGTCAATATACTTTTTTTTTCTGATAACATTGATTCTATTTCATTACATTTTTAGAGTTATTGTATAGGTAACTAAGCAGCGTTGAGTGGTTTCCCCTGGTAGAGTTTTTCTTTTCTTTAAACAAACAGGGGAAAAAAAAAGATTTCTTCGTTATATTTCTTCCGACCCAGTTTTTAATTAATAATAAAAAAAAATCCGGCTTCTAGGTGCATATGTTCGTGCATAGGGGCTACTAATTATTAAAATTTCAGACTTTTGTATGTGGTACATATCGCGCAACCCTCATAACAAACACACAAACTTTTCATTACATTAATACAGAATATAGATGAAGATATTATCCATCAAAAGTGTCAAGTCATGTGATCTACAGCTGTATCTTTTGATATACACGATCATTGAATATAAAATATTAATAGGGTAATAATAAAAGTAATCATAAAATAATAAACCGTTATTAATTTTAGACGCAAAAATAAAATAAAATTATGTTTGTATTTTCTAAAAGGCCCTTTATGTGAAGCACTGGAGTGAATCTGTAAATTTCTGAAAACGGTATAGCTTATATTAGGAGTTTTGTGTGTCAACCTCAATAGGATTAGTTTTTGATAAATAATAATAGTTTGCTGATTGATGATGGACCACAAAAATACGTCTTGTCGCCCGTAAATGTCCCGCGGATCACAGTTCCCCGATCCCTGGCTCACGGAATGGTATAAACGCCTAATAAAACTCTAACTAAAGGGTATCAAGTTGATAATCCTACACATAAGGGAAGTATTGGTGTACAATACTGTACAAACTAAGTGAAAAGGCTGGTGGAAGTAGATCTTAACTAAATGCACCGGAATTCGCTCGGAGAGAGCAGGTGAAATGGAAAAAGTTCTTCCTGGGTCCAACTGATTGGAGTTGACCCCCAATTTTTGGAGCAGAGTATGCTCCCCTAACCATGCGCTTTGAAATGCAGGATACAATCGTCAGTAGGTAGTATTATTAGTAGTAGTATTTGCATGAATTATATATAAGATATGGTGGAAATAGACGCGAGTGAAGACCAGTGTTTTTGCAGTGTTTTTTTTAATTAAAAAAANTTAAAAAAAAACCACTTTTCTGTACAAAATAAATCAAATATTTCTCCAGTAAGTACATAAAGGTTAATTTTCCTTACGCGTTGAAATCAACAGTTGCCGAATATCTTTAAAGAGCATAGCGACATTAGATGAGAAACTTTTTAAATGAAGAGAAAAAGTTGTAATTAAATTACAAGACATCGTTGACAGATATTCAACAACGGTTGATATCACCGTGTGAAGAAAATTAAACTCTACTGGGGACTTGTTTGATTTACTCTTAACAAAACAACATAAAATTTCTCTAAAAACTGTAAAAACACTGCTTTTTTCCTCATGGCGTCCATTACACTCCAACTATAACACTCGGCGGTGGTATTAAAATTAGTAAAACACTGATTTAATGTCATTTTCTTATTAAAAACTAATTTACTATCACCCGCATCAGTGGGAAAGTGGACTGAGCTTCAAGTGTGTCTAGTTTAGCTTGCCGGTGACGGAAATGTAGGTGTTAGAATCCCAGCCAGATATATTCGGGGTCCTTTTTTCCCCCTAAATAGCTTCTCCCTTTCTATTTACTCAAATTTGGATACATTTACTATGAATTATACCACCCTCATCAGGCCTACTCAATAGCGTAATTAAAATTTTATATCCCGGGCGGATATTAAGACGCAAAGGAAACTAATAATTTAAGATTTTAAAAAAAAAAGGATGAAATTATTCGTTTGACTTCATACAAAGCAATTTTGTTCTCTAAGTATGATTGAGAGGACATTGATTGAGAAGCTACGCTGATAAATCGAGACATTTCATGATACATATGGTTATCCCAGATTAAAGAGAAAAACTTTGGGAAATGGTACGGGATTGAAAAACTAGCTCCAACTATCCCTTGGAGATTAGCTATTTCCCCCGTCCTTTTCGAGCAAACAGCAACACATTTAATAAGAGCACGTTTTTCTGTTCAAAAAGTAAAATAACACCAAAAATTATACTTACGTACTTTGTGTCAGTAGGAACTTCAAAGTTCACAACCCATCCCTATTTTAAACTAGCTCTATCCACTTCACTACACCTTATACTTATCTGGAGCTAGTAATATCAAGTCCCCTTCACTTCACCTTATCCTTATCTGGAGCTAGTAATATCAAGTCCCCATCACTTCACCTTATCCTTATCTGGAGCTAGTAATATAAGACCACTTCACTAATCATTATCCTCATTTGGAGCTAGTAATATCAAGTCCCCTTCACTACACATTATCCTTATCTGGAGCTAGTAATATCAAGTCC
>CABFOV010007892.1:0-26144 GCA_902141375.1 Timema poppense
TTACTGTGGTTAACTATCGCATTAATATATTACCATCTGTTTTCATTACAGTCATCCAAAGTGATAGATGTCAGCTGTTGGCATAGTAATATATTAGGGATTACTTCTAGTAACATTTCGAGCTGTCATCAAGGTAAACTTAGCTCGTGAATTACTTATAACTATCCTATCAGGTTGGCTTCCTTCCATATTACTTATATTACATTACATTAATTATCAGTGTTTCCACATTGTTTTAATATATTTCTAGGTCATTAGACATATTTATTATACATGTATCAGATATTGATATATTTGCAATATACAAACTCAACTTATAATACATTAATTGTTTATTTATCAATATTTGAAATATTAGGAACAACTTGAATGCCTAGAATTTGTATGTCATGATTTGACCACTTTGTTGGTGTTGAATGGTTTGTGTCTTCTATGCTCTTATAAACAGATGTTTCATGACACAAATTTGTGTTTCCCAAACCAGCTTGTTGGGATTCGCTCATGTTTAACTCTAACGGTGAGAGTTGTAAAGTTGGCAACAGTCCCATTGAGAGACTACGTACATGTCTGCCAGGATAGCTTGGTCTTTGGCGTTCATCAAGATTTTGCATAGTGGCACAACCACAAGCTCCCTCACATCTGCACAATATACGCGGAGATGAAAATTGTCCACAAAGTTTATTTATTGAATAGGCATAGATGCTTTGTTGATGCCCTAACATTGAGCAGTCAAAGGTGCCTAAGATATTTCCTTCTGAATTTCTTTCCCTCATCCTGGTTCTCTTTGTGAACTTGCTAGGCTGTACACGATCTGAAGAATATTTATATTGAAAGCTAGATCTACCAGGTACAAAGGATTTTTGCGATGACAAGCTGTTAGATGAATAATTTTCATTTTCAAGACTGAGGTTGTTGGCATTATTTCGCAGGTTATCATGATTCAATTTAGAGTGATCGGTCCAACAAGGTGGACCATATTCACTATGGTTGAGACTTTTGTGTTGATCTAACTCTATTTTTTTGCTTTGATTCAACTCTGCACCACTGTGATCAAAACTTTGATCTTTGTTAAGTGTTAATGCATGGTAATCATATGCAGGAAAAGTTGATTTGGATGACTGTTGCGAGACGTTATTTGAGATCAAGTCATGTGAAAAACTTAAATTCTTTGTTTCATTGTCATCTGAATCCAATGAGGATGAACTTGATTCTTTTGTTTGATTTATATTTAATCCAGAACATGCTTCATTATGAGAATAATCAGGGATCTGTGTGTGGTTGGCTTGTGGACCAGTTATACAAACAATCTCAGACAGACAATGATTGCCAGAATCCCTTCCATTATAGAGAAGCCAGGATTGCTGCGCGGACTGTCCTACAACACTCATATGATTATAGTTTTGATGCAATGAGGTATTATCCCTTGAAACATGAGTTGTTAAATCACCTTCACTGCGTACCCTGCCGAAACAGCCCAGATCCATAGAAACTGGGCATAGTGAGGCGACATAAGGTGGGGGAGGAGAGTCTGGTATTGGTGTGGTTTGGCAGCTCCGGCTCATGATGTTGTATGGCTGGAGATGGACAACGTTTCTCTCAACTTCTAAGAGTCCACAAGTTGATATGGTGGCATAATCATCTGAAGTATCAGTAGACATTTGTGGTACTCCTAGAAATGTTTGTGTGCTGGGTATGTGGTAAGATCCTGATGGGCTAGCATTTCGCCTAGAAGGAAATTGCATTTTAGTTTAAAAAGGTATTTTATCTAAGAGATTGCAAGAAATAGCTTTGTATCAAAATTTATAACATTTATGTGAATGGTGAAATACTTACGCTTGACCAGTTACACCTATTTGGAAAAAGGTGCAGGAAAGGTGGATAGAAACACATAAAAAGGAGCGAACACAATATGCCTTTTGAAATGAAAAGAACACAGTTCACAATTTACACTCTCACTACTGGATTAAGAGGTAATGGCTGCCTCTTGAAGAAAATTGAGAATTACCACCAAATCCTCCAATCTGGGTTTCATTCTATCGGAATTTCCTGTATCTCCGTCCAATAAAACAAACAAAATACCCCAAAAGTAAAAATATGTTTTCCTTAAGAGATATATTACTATATGATTAAAAAGAATTTAGATTTTTCAATACTTTGAATTTGTTGTTTGGAATAAGCAGTTTTTTCCAAGATGTGGTATAAATACTCCTAGAGATATGTGGATAATTTAATGAGGTATACAACATACCATTAGGTTTTATCATAAAATCTTTTTTTTATGTCTGATAAACAAACTACATAGTTTTTGACGTAATGTCATGGACCATTTTGCTTAGTTTTGCTTACTTCTATATTTTCTTTCTACACTTTTACACTTTCCACTTCTTCAAACTTCCACAGCTGAACTTTGTTTTGAATTTTAGGACATATTTATTTTTCATATGAAGAGACATTAATGAAAAAGTAGTATTCCCGGAAAATTCAAACGAATGTGAAATTGTGGAAATTTTGAAGAAGTGGAAATGCTTAATAATAAATGAAGAGAGAAGTGTGTTTGTTCCTATCTAGGCCTAGTCTAACTATCCTTTCAAGTTGACTTCCTTCACTACCACTTTCTTTACATCACTGTAGAGTGTTTCTACACTGTCGTCTTATACATTTCCAAGCCATCATGTGACTTCATTTTATTAACTTATTTTTGTAAGTGTTAGTATAATTTTAATGTCCTTAAATACATGAGGGTTGAAACCATTCTAATTGTTTTTATTATATTTTTATTTGAGTGTTATTCTTATTTTTAAAATTGTATTTTACAGTGTTATTTATAATTTAAAAACCGATATTTCCATTATTTAACTTTTTTTTTCAAAATTATTTACTATTTATAAAAATGAGTGTCATTCATCCTTTAAGAACATGTGTTTTAATATACTTTCTAACGTTTTAAAATTATGAATATACAATACTCGTATTCGTCAGCTTTTAGAAATACTTGAATTGAATGAAAAAACCCAAGTTCGCAGACCCCTAGTACACAATAATGCAAATTTCTACTATGTATATCATAAAAAACATTAATGTTTAACTTATCTCTCTAGTAGGAGGTCGACACCAAGGGAATAGCTACACTCCAAATAGACAGGGCTTTAAAGGGTTGTTTACATTTAAAAAATGTTATATATGCACATCCAAACTTATATTCACAAATGTTTTTTAAAATTGTCTTAAATAGTATTGAAATGAATAATAACTCTTATAGTATGAATTAAATCATTAATAGATTACTAACTCCTGATTGCCACCAGGCTTAAAAAGAAGCTAGTTTCTCCTATTGTTTTGAAGAAACCATATAGAATGCCGCAAAAGTTAGGAAGTTGCATATTAATTGCCTACACTGCCATCAAACATTTGAACAAGATTGTGTTAAATGAGGAACAGATTTTTATCAAACAAGTAAGGTTCTCTTGTTACCATCATTTGTTAAGGTGTGGAAGGGAGTGCAAGTAATTTTACAGTTTTTATAGCATTAAATTTTTTTTAGCCAAAATAAATCAAATATTTCTCCAGTAGCAACAAAGAGTTTAGTTTTCTACACATGTTAATATCAACAGATCTTGAATATATCTCAAGGTTGTCCTGTAATTTTGTCAAAACTTTTTAAATAAAGAAAAAACTTTTTGACAAAATTTCAGGACACCCCTGACATATATTCAAGATCTGTTGATATTAACATGTGTAGAAAACTAAACACTGTGTTGCTACTGGAGAAATATTTGATTTATTTTGGCCAACCAATTTCAATCTTATAAAAACAATAAAAACACTTGCACTCCCTTCTGCTGCACCTTAAGTTTTTAATATATAAACCTCAATTACTCCATGTATTAAAATATAATTTAATCCATTAAGCTTCCATATTATATATTGCAAATATTTTAGTTATATAATGTCCTTAATAAACATGACAGAATTGTAGAAAATAAAGCAAAGGTAACATTTTATATGCAAGGGGGCTTGATAATGGAAACCAAGACACTTGTAATAGACTGGAATACCGTTGACAAGGAGATCAAGTTTCAAATTCTTGTCAGATGTACTCAAGATAATTTTTTTATAAAATAGTTTTTCTCTTCTTCCACAGAGATGTGAATGTTTATTCTAAACTTACAGTTTACATGAAATATGCCGATAGATCAAGAAGGCAGCAAGAGACACAAACAAAAAAGAAGGGAAAACATTCATTATGAACACAAATACAATTATTTAAATGATAATTAAAGGTAAAAAACAGGAAAGTGAAAATAGTAATTGAAAGAACATGGATACATGATGGTGTGGAATAAACAACTACAATAGATTTTGGAGTGAGATGATTAAAAGATCAAAGCCAAAATGCCCTCTCATGATTAAGCATAATATAATTATGTTGTGTCCCTACAACAAAGGGATACTAAAAACCTCCTTTACCCATAGATTTCAAATGAAGAAACTTACATAGCTTTTCTAGGAGTTGATTGACTACGTCTTGAACCATTATTATGATGAAGTTGGCGTTTTCTTTTACGACGTTGACTTTCAATAGGGTTTATGAATACCTTTATAACTTCATTGTAGTCTGGGGGGGCTTCGTATATAGGTGGGTCATCTGGAGGCTGATCATCATGAAGAGCCCCATCTTTAGAAAAAATCACCATACTGTTATTAAACTGTAAAATAGGGATTTGCAAGTACTCTGATTTTGAGCTTCGAGACAAACTCATAAATGTCAAGCTTCCTCTTGATGTAGGTACAAATCAATTTTTAAACTGCAATAGTAATCACAGGCTATTTATTAATAGGGTTGGGTCTTATCACTATTTTACAAATCTGAATCGTAAATATCTAATCCAAATCATAATCTTGGAAAAAATTATGAACATAAGAGGAAAAATAGATATAAAAGAATAAAATAAAATGAAATATTAACTAAATTTTAACTTGGAAAAAATTATGAACATAAGAGGAAAAATAGATATAAAAGAATAAAATAAAATGAAATACTAACTAAATTTTAAGATTCTTTCTTATCATCCATTCATTATAACATTTATACATTCAGATAAGTGTTAAATTACTTGTCTGGGGTTTAGTTGTTAAGTTCATCCTATCATTACAATCAGTTCTGAACCACAAATGAGCATCATAAGTGCTCTAAGCCTAATTTCACATTTTAAAGGTAGTGAACTAAATTTAGGAATACATCAACAAATTTTACGCAGTAAAATTACTAAAAGTTAGTTCAATTAATTTATAAGAGTTATAATCAATTCACTTTAGGTTATACTTAATCATAATCTTTATTTGCTCATTCTATTACTCCTTGTATTCATAGTATCATCCATTAATTAGGATTACTAAAAAGATTAATATTGTTGAGGAAGCTTGAATTAATATAGATCAATTTATGATTATAATGAAAGTTAGTATTAAAGCAATTTCTACATCAAAAATTAAGAAAATTACAGCAACTAAGAAGAAACGTAATGAGAAAGGTAAACAAGCTGATCTTTCTCAAACATTAATTTTTTTAATAATATAAATATAAATCATTTGGTAACTTAACAAATGATTAAAGTCAATATAAAATTTCACACTGATAACATAATAGAGTTCTAAAACTACTTTCAACCAATAAACTAATTCCATATTTTAGTCCATTTTGAATCCTCCTCGATTGAAGTTGCATTACCAATGAATCTTTATCGGGTGATTATTAGTGCATCGGCAATTAATCATAATCAGCAATTATTGTGCCGGTTAATCTTTTTTTTTAAAGTGAAATTTAAAGCAAAATTGTCCAGGTAGGAATTTATTGATCAAAATCGAAAAAACAAAACAAAAAAACAACTTATATACACAGTGCATCTGTGCTGTGGGCTAAGCAAAGATTACATAACCAGATAAAGAAATAAAAGTTCATACCATTGATAAGACTAGCAATATAGTTTCAACTTTCGCAAAGAAGAAACAAGATTTCCTCACCTGAAGGAATTAGTTTAATTAAATGGTTTCTGATTGTGTTTGATGGATTAAAGGCATCGGAATAACTGTGTTCATCTGCTGGACTTGTTTGCCCAAATAAGAGATCGAGTCTTAAACTACATAAAATAAAACAACTAGTTTTACCGAACAAAAACTTGTCTATTGTCAACTATAATTATTAATCAAAAATACGGATAATCAAAGCTTCAACTGTTGATTTTAAAATAACATCATTTGTATTAGTTACATTAAGAGTTAGCATTATCTTAAGCATATTTTTCAATAATTATTCATAAATAATCTATAATTGAGACTAACTGGTGTACATAATCAGTATGAACAATTATTAAAAAAAATTAGTATCGATTTTACTGGATCAGTACACCTCTGGATCAAACTAAGATACTTGAATAATCATTATTTTTACTATTTTTACATGGCTCCTTTCTAAAATTATGACATCAGTTAAAATAAATTTAACATTGAGAATACATTTTGTTTTCAAACTTAAGCTATTTAAAACTTATACTTTTTTATTATGTTTGTCTAAAATCTTGCACTATTTAACTGGTAACATGTCTAAAATCAGCATTGATCAACATTGCAATAAATATTTTACCAAAAGCACAACTAGGCATATACAAAATTAAGTATTTTCATTTTATAGCCGAGCTTGAATTTAATATTTACATATTTTTAAAACCTAGCTATTTAAATAAAATTCAAATGATAGTAAAAAAGAAAGTTTTAAAATGAAAATAAGATTTATATAATTAAAATAGGAGTGCGCAAAGATTCAAAGCCAGCCTCGATAAAAAAAAAATCAGCTTTGACTTTGTTTCAAAAACTAACCACCGAGCTTTGTCAATAACAAGACTGACAACTAAATTACTTACTTTATGTTCAATTTCCATTTTCTAAGTGATTTTAGTGTATAAAGTAAAGCTCTTGAGCTTCGAGTTAAGCTTTAAATAAATACTTGAACTTGGGTTCAAAAGATTTATGGGTTTAAAATTTGAGCTCCTTGATAAAGGTTATTTCTTCGCCTCATAATGTGTCTAGTGATGAATGACTCATTGTTTACTCTTTTCTCTTCTTATTTGGAAGTGGTTTGTGAAATGAGTATAGAAAAAGAGGGTGAGAATGGAGAGAGGGAGAGAGAACCCAACAAAGTGGGTATTGTTAAACTTACTATTGGAATGTCAAGATACCCACTTCGGTGGCCACGTGGTCTAACATGCTACTTTCATGTTGAACTAGACTGCCGAAAACGGGAAGATATAGGTTTGATCCTGATCAGGTGCACTGAGCGGGCTTTTTACAAAATAGTTTTCCACTCTCCTTTCGTGCAAATGCGGGTGTATTTCCCCTGAGTTAAGCCTTTCTAATAACTAACCCATTAGTGTAATTAGTACATAGGCATGTAACTCGAATGGGTAGTAAAATGTGGTGCTACACAAAATTAAGTTTTGCCACTGAGTAAATTATTATTGAATGGAGAGCGTGCAGTAGGGGTGTACTGATGCGGATACTGATAAACCGTTATCTGGCAATTAATAGTAAATCGGAAATTAACCGTAATCTGGTGATTATTAGTGGATCATCAATTAACCATAATTGGTGATTACTTTGCTAATTAGTCGTATTTTTTTAAGTAAAATTTAAAGCAAAATTTTCTAGGTATGAGTTTGGTATTAAAAATTGCAAAAAANAAACCACTTATATACACACACACTGCATCTGGGTTGTGGTCTATGCCAAAATTACATAACCAGATAAAGTAATATAAGTTCATACTGTAAATAAAACTAACAATATAGTTCCAAATTTCGCCAGTTACACAAATATTAATCAAAGATTAAGATTATCAAAGATTTAAATGTTGATTTTTAAATATTTTTTTTATTAATTACATTGACTGTTATTGTTTTCTTAAGCATATTTCCCAATAGTTATTAATATGTAAACGATAATCAATTGGGACTAATCAGTGTAAATAATTGTAGCATGAACAATTATCTTAAAAAATCGGTAATCGGTTTTACTGAATCGGTACACCTCTAGTATGAAGTTTAGATAAAGGAGATATAGAAAGGCCTCTCTGCCAGGGTGTTAAAACACAACTTAGCACAAGACTGTTTCAAGTACACAATAATACAAATTTCTACTAAGTACATTATAAAAAACATTAATGTTTAACTTCTCTCTCTAGTAGGAGGTCGACACCAAGTGAATAGCTACACTCTAGATGTACAGGGATTTAAAAGGGTTGTTTACATTATAAAAATGTTAGATATGCACATATAAACTTATAATCACAGATTTTTTCTAAGCCGTCTTAAATAGTATTGAAATTGAGTAATATTTTTTTTTTTTAGGTATCACAGTAGCCTGTATTTAAAAATTAATCCCATGATTTATTAATTATTATGGGTTGATTTTTGTAAAGATTTAAAAACAATTCATTTTAGAAATTAAAACATTGCTTTTCTTTAACATATTCAAGTCATATGTCATTTTTGTATTTATATAATTATGTTTTAAATGGTAGTTATTAAATCCAAGCTATAGATCGACTCGAATGAAAAAAGTGTGCTTGCAGACGCTAGATGTAAAGCTATATAAATAGACAAAATAAAATATATTTTAAAGTATCACACATTTAACAAAAAATTATTCAAAAATCGATTCAGAAACAGGAATGGGAGAATTTAAAACCGTGTTCAGGGTATTAACTGGCAAACCCAATGGGAAGACTTGAAACTCAGGAGCGTTCCAAGAAGTTTGCTCTAGCTTGAACTTGAATGGAAAAAACCTGAACCCACAAATGCCCATTTTCTATTTTTTTATTTTACTATAAAATTAACATATTTCAATTGCACATTTCCCAAACACAAAACAAATCACAATCGTCCATAAAAGTGGAAGAACAGTAAACAATAAGTCATCCATCCCCAAACACACAATACAGCAAAGAAATAGTCTTGTACAGCAGAAAATAATTTGTTAAGCCTATAAGGCTATCAAATATGAACCTGACTTCCTTAAAAGGCCACTGGCCAACTTACCATGGATTCCCATTTTCGCCGAAAAACAAGCGCAGAACAGAAACGTGGTCAGGTGATGAGTTCTAGTCCAATCACAAGATTTCCGCCTCATCGGCGAGAGCTGTTCTGCTGAAGTTCAACTTATCTCTACTTTGTCCATTAGGCCTAAGATCTTTGGCATGGGAACCAATCAACTCTCACAACCAACCATCTCAAATCAATGTGTATGATATCGCATGCGCTGTAGAGCTAACAGCCAGCAGACAGCTTAATTGGTTGCTGTGAGGAGATTTGTAATAGTCCATTAATGTAAAGTGTGTGTATCGGTGTATTGGATTGTGCCACGTCCCAGAGTTATAATTTGAAAACCCCCAACGGGAGAATGATATAAAATATGTTTGTTTCCTAGAAAATAAAATATGTTGATAATCAGCTATTTTAATTTTGTGTTGCTATGCATCATGTGTCAACATAGAGCGTGTGAATTGTTATACTAATCAAGCAGATTCTGCTTTCTATTTTTGGTGAACATGTGGATCAAGCTTCATACCTTGTTTGCACCTCGATGCAATGCGAATTACCTAACATCTCACCTAACATCTCACTGATGCTTCGCAGTTGATTCTGTAACTCTCTCTGTTGTCTAGCTCGAGCCCCCAAACGATACAGGAGAACAATCATAGCAGAAATGAGGAGGATCAGGCCTGTAAGATAAAGACTTCAAATTTTAAGTCACACACAGGACTATGTTTTCATACACACTGAGAAATCACTGCATTTATTATAATTTATAATGAAATACCAGTAGGCTATAGGCAATTTACATTCTAACCTAAAATATGGCGCTTGTTAGCCTCACATAGCTGTATTGAAGGTACATTTTCTCAACTGATTTTTCACCCACACCAGACAAATGATGCAGTAGTTACTTTAAATTTCCTTCCCTTTGGTTAATTTTTTTCCCCACTGCAGCTTAGTAGCAATTTGGGTTATATGCATATCTTACATTAATTACACTAATATGTTATAAAGGAAAAATGACGTCAAATGGCTGTATTAAAATTATTAATTGAAAAGAGGATAGAAGGGCGAAGCCTACACATATGCCAGAAAGTTTTAGGCTTCAAAGTTCACGATTAAAACACAACAAAACACATAATTATCAAATTTTCGGGGTAACTCGCTCCCCTTTTTCAGCAGAAGAGAGAAAAACAAAGCTTTGTTTTACTATCTTCTGCTGAAGGATACTTTACTTTACATCCATTACTGTTTCTAGACTGTGGCCTGGGTCAGTTTCTTTTTCAAACCATCTATTTTTCACTACCGGCTGGCTAGGCCTGTCGTAGCTTCATATGCCTTTTAATATAACTTGAGACTAGGAAAGGCACAACATCCAGTCCCCAGACGTTAATTTATCACTGTGAAAGTGTAAATCCATATTTCACCAATGATACAATTTTCAGCCATGTCGGGAATTTAACCCAGGACCCTTAGTTCAGTAAAGAGACACGCTACCGCCTGAGCTAAGCTATCAGAAAGAGGGAGACTGATTTCGTAATTATGTTTTGTTGTGTTTTTATATGTGAAATTTAAGGCCTACAGCTTTCTGGTGTGTTGGCCTTGCCCTTCTATCCTTTTTTTGATGTAATATAAATGATGATGGCAGAGTTTAGAGGAAATGCACCCCCATTTGTGTGGAGGGAGGGCAGGAAACCATTAAAGAAAAACCGCCCTCAGTACTTTTGACTTAAGATTTGAATCACAATCTCCCCAATACCAAGAATCAAGTCTAACATGAGAGTGCAAGTGATGTGTTAAGGCCATGCGACCATTGATGGAGGGTCTGTGGTACTTTACCTAAGATAAAATGTAAATAGCCCAAACAGTTTGTAAAACTGTGGCATATTCAGGGTATTGACACCAATTACACCAATTTAATTTAGACTTTATTGAAAACATATTTATTTGAGATTAGACATCGCCAAAGAATCTCATGTACGATAAGAGTAGGCTGAATTAAAAATTCAGGATTCTGAGACCATTTGAAAGAAGGTGGAAGGCTACTAATACATTATGGTCTACGATACCCCTTTTAATCTTTTTGGGCTACCCTGAGGAATATCTTTAAAGAACATAACTGAATTCTTCATTCTTATCTCAACAAGCAGTCAAAATTGTTAGCTTTAAATCAATTTTAATCTGTGGTGTAGTATGTATAAAAATGTAAAAATAATCCCAAACATAACTTTTTCTGAAAAAGATGTGTAATTATTTCAAGAGGTTCTAAAACTTGTTTACCTGAACTAGTGACTAAAAATACCAATGTGGCAGTCTTCAAATCAGGATAGGGTGCAATCTTGGGAAAGTAGTAATTTGGTGTATGTGAATACCACCTTCGATCATGGTCGTCAATAGCCCACTCTGAAACAAATATAATCAAATTGGTATGGCATGTATCCCCAACGACAAAAATTATAGCTTAATGTGTCATATCTATTTTTAAATTTTACAAGAAAGGAAAGCAGTTACCTACAATTTTACCACCCATCTTTTAATTTATTTTAAATGCATGGGATTATGAATACAGTATTTTAGGGACATGTAAAATCATTTACTCGGAAAAGGAATAAATAAGCCAAAGTGAGAATAAAAATGTTGTTTATCTTAAATGTGTTCCCAATGGTATGTAACAAATATTAGCCTTGCCTTGATAGCAGTTTTCTGGTTCATCACTGTTATCACCACAGTGATCAAAGCCATCACATTGCAATTGGGTCGGAATACATCGATGATTTTGGCAAAGAAAGTTTGTACCAGTGAAGCAGTCTGAAAACAAAAATTATATAATGGCATTAGGCTATAGTTGAAAAAAAAAAATTACTCTATTTTCTAATTCATTTTACTTATCAAGGTGAAACATGTCTATTGAAAAATGTAAAATGTTATTTTTTTAGAAAGAACTTGGGTGTATTAAAATTTTTGGAACCAGCTCTGGTCAACATCGACAATATGTTGTATTTCAGATATAATACCATACGTGGTTAGGTTGAACACTTCTATAAGTCAGCGATTTTTCAAAGTGAAAACTCCAAATTTCATGTTAGGGTTCAGCATTCATAAAGGCACCTCTAACCCATCATGTAGGTGTTCTTTGAGAGCTAGTATCTATGCACATTACACGCTCAGCGGGCAATTTAGGGACTAACAACCCTGTGCCTGCCATTGGTCCTGTCATCATCAGAAAACTGGTCTTGGCCAGCCTCCCTAGGCCCAAGGAGTTGGCTCCTCCTTCCGTGAGTGCTGGACTCTCATTAAGGGGCATTAACCCCTCAGAAGAGGGCAGGTGCCTAGCTTCAGGAATCACTCCAAAAATCTTTCAGTCTGGGTTGCCCAGCAGGAACCTTGTGGAGGTGACCTGACTAGCTTTCACAGGAGGTCCTAGCTACCACCCCATTCAAGCCCAAACATAGATCTCGACAGATTTACCCTCCAGAGTGTGCCTTAGGGCCACCACAAGAAGGCAATCTACCAGGATTTCCAGATGAGAAACATACTCCTGGCGGAGAGGGAAAGCCTCTTGTCTCGTCCAGGTAAGAGGAGTCACCATGAGGGTGAGCTTGACTCTAACCTATGAGCTTCCAACCCTGGCCCCGGTGCTACCCCCTGTATTTAAGACAATGACCTTTGATAAATATCGGTCTTGAATCTCAGTAGGGTGGAATTAGATTAGTTGATAGCACCTTTGGCTACATTCAAGGAGACAACAACAACACCACTTAAATTAATCGATTTTTAAAATAAATACTAAACATTTAATATGAGTTTTTTAAGTGCATATTTTTTTATATGTTCTAAACAATTTTATTTCAAGCTTGAGTAAAATTTAAAAAATATTGACTCTAAAGAGAACAGTTTTTTAGTTTTGAATATTTTTTTAGCAGTGTCTTACTGCCCATTCAGGTTATATGCTTATGTAATAACAATGCTAATGGGTTAGGGATGAGGAAGGTTGAATTTAGAGAAAGATTACCTGCAATTGCATGGAGAGCATGGGAAACAAATTAGTGAAAACCACCCTCAATACACTTGACCAGGATTCAAACTACAATTTCTCCATCATCGGCAGTCTTGTCTATTGTGAGAGATTTAAAAAAAATTAATATGAATTGAAGATTATGTATTGAAAAGGTTCCAAAATGGATCTTAATTAAATATTTGGCTGAAATATATATTAGTTTTTGAATTGAGTACAGTAAAAAAATATGAGTCATAAAAACATGTGTCCAAACAACGATTTGATTATTAATATTATGTAATTAGCAAGTTTCTATAGTCAAGTCAAATTGTGCTAGCCAACCCATTAAAATAAAATATAAATAAGGACAAATGATTTAAATGAAATGTTATGATGAAATTGTTAGTTGAAACTTGATAGCAAATTGATGTTATTGTCTATAAAAGGTTGAGAAATTAATCAAAAGATTGATTTTTAGACTGGAATTTCAAAATTAGATTCCATCAAATTTGAATGTGGTATCTATTTGGATTTGAAATTTCAGATCCAATCTTAATCTTTCAAATGTTATAATTTCACATTTCAAAGCTTCACACGGGCTTATTTATAGTAACTAATACAAATAACTTTGTTTTGTAGAAAACTTTGAAATTCTTATAGTTTTTAACCCATTTTAGAAGTGCGTAGGGAGACTACTTTTAAACATTCAAAGAAAAACTTGAAATTTGTGAAAAAAAAGTAAAAGGTGAACGAAAAGATTAATTTTCATTTTTCTAATATTAAATGTATACAAATAAAGGAAAATATTTTAAAATGAGAATATAAACCAATGAAATTTATTTGTTCTGATACGACAATTGAATGAATGTATTATTTTGAAAAGAAAAGTGTAATGAAACAAAATGGGTAATAGTAGGCAGTTGATCTAAGTCAATGACTGAATAGATCATTGCATTCTAGACACAGATCAAATACAACATAAGAATTGCTAGAAAAAAATCAAACAAGTTTTCATGGTACTACCTACTTAACTCGACCAATGAAATTCCCGACCTTTTCCTTGATTTCTACTGATTATTTCCTCAAATTCCCGACTCAAAAGTATGTTGCACCCTTCCCCATACACATTTTGTATTAACTACTGCGCCTTACCTAGCCACAGGTTGGCAGTCACAATAGACAATTGGAGCGAAGTATTTAAAATTAGTTAGCACTCTCGGCCATTTTTATTCATGAAATGAATAAATTGCGCTCTGCTTAGATTATTTTATGATTATTATATTTCATATTTTGAGTAAAACAACATTTTCCTGGATTTATTTTTGAAATTCATGAAATTCCCAACTTATTCCCGTTTTTCCTTGACCACTTCAAATTCCCAGCTAGTTCACATTTTCCCGGATGGTAGACCTTGGTTTTAAATCACAGAAAATTTAAAATATTTTAAATTTGGTTAAGACATTTGTCAAAGTTTTTAGTTTGTTGCAAAATGTTTTCAAGATACAATGAAATGCACGGGTGTCCAAATCAAAGCAAATAGATGTTGACCTTTTACTTTGCCTTTCACACTCCTACATTTCTAACATATGAAAATTAAACATAAGAATCACCAACCCATGTAATTAAAAGCTGTGTATACAATAGCAATGCGTGAGGCCGGGCCGAATATCCCTCGGAGGCTGACATAGAAGCCATCATTTATTGGAATGACATGTTCCTTCTTTAGAGGAGAATGTACTGGAAATACGGGATGGTGTAAAGTTTCCAGCACTCGCTGTTCTGAGGTTAGTCCCTGGATAACCTGGATATCTGTAACTCCTGCTGTTTGTTAAGGCAAAGTTAGTACACAAAAAATGTACATATAACTTGATTTTAAACATTGATAATATTTTACTATATTATTTGTGTTTTCATATAAGTATTGATATTATCTATCAAAGGTGATAGCTGGAGAAAAAATGATTATATATATATATACATACAAATACACACACACATATATATATAACAATTATTTTAGTAACTTTAGTAACTGGATTTTACTGTTCTTCCTACCAAAATCCTACTATAGTTTTACTTGTATTTAATTCTAGGTTTCAGGCATTTAACTTAAACAGATGGTAAGATATGGTGCTAAAAATATATATAAATTTCTTGTTTCATAGTTATTTTGTTGCAATAGCACAACAACAAAAATATAGTGTTTTTTTTGCTAACTTCAACCTAGAACAGAGGTTTGCAACTTAAACTTTCCCCCGAGTCTCATTTAAATCCATGAGCCTAGTAGCATCATAATCGGCTAGTTTTTTACAAGTTATGCAAAACGAAAACAGGTATTTAATTATATATTAAAAAAAATTCAACTAAAATATGCTAGTTTTGATATGTCAATATAATACGAGGGGTGTTCAAAAAGAAACCGAACTTTTGCTATAACATTTTTATTACTCATTGTACAACATTTTAAGCACTGTCCCCCTCAAAGTAGTCCCCTCTACTGGCAATACACCGTTCCCAACGTTGCTTCCATTTTTGGAAAGCCTCCTGGAACGCACTTTGTGGGATGGCGCGCAGGTCTCTTGTCGCATTGTCCTGAATCTCCTCTATGGTTTGGAAACGACGTCCCTTCAACGTGGTTTTAAGTTTGGGAAACGGGAAAAAGTCTGCTGAGGATAGTTCCAGAGAATACAGTGGATGGGGCACCACGGGAGTGTGATATTTTGCTAGATAGCTGTGGACAAGGAGCGACGCGGGAGCCGGCGCATTGTCATGATGCAACATCCAAGTGTGGTTTCCCCACAACTCAAGCCTCTTCCTACGAACAGCATCCCTCAAACGCGCTAGAATTCCCTGGTAGACTTCCTTGTTTACCATCTGACCACGTGGTACAAATTCCTGATGGACAATGCCTTTGAAGTCAAATAACACAACCAACATCACCTTGATCTTTGACCGACTCATGCGTGCTTTTTTTGGACGAGAAGACCCTTTGCCCACCCACTGCGACGACTGCACCTTCGTTTCAATATCATAGCCATAAACCCACGTCTCATCACCTGTTATGATATACTTAAGGAAGTTTTCATTGTCATTGGCAGTGGCAAGCTGTTCCTGGGTGATTTCAACACGGGTCTGTTTCTGATCGTCAGTCAACAGACGCGGCACAAACTTTGCACTGACACGATGCATCTCAAATTTGTCACTCAAAATTTGATGTCATGATCCTACGCTGATACCCACTTCGTCAGCAACTTCTCGAACAGTTAAACGACGATTTCCACGAATCACAACACGAACTTTCTCGACATGGTCATCATCTGTTGATGTGGAAGACCGTCCAGGCTTGGGATCGTCACTGACCGACATTCTGCCATGTTAAAAACGCTTAAACCACTCATAGCACTGCGTTCAACTCATACAGTAAGCGATTGAAATGTATCTGTAAAAGTTTTGCCAAGTTTGTAGCAAAATTTCACACCCACACGTTGTTCTTCAAGCTCTTTCATTGTCCCTTTGGCACTAATCCGACGAATAGCTTGTGCACGTGTTCCCTTCAGCGGATGTAACTCGCCAACTAACGGTCAGAGCGAAACGCGGCAAATGGCAGTTTGTTGTCTAAACCTGCCGCTACGTGCACTCAGTAGCCGCAGCGTGCTGCCTCTGCCGGTTGGCGGGCGATTTCAAAAGTTCGGTTTCTTTTTGAACACCCCTCGTATATCAGTTGGAGCTTTCATTGATTTTTCCCACGCAAGTAAAAACTTTCTGTTTCTCAGCTAAAAACATTAATTTCATTACATATAGTAGATTACTTTTCCAAGAAACTTTGTGGACTGAAAAAAAAATGTGTCATGGACAGTTGTAAAACCCTGAGCTAGACCTTCCAAACAAAATCTTGAATTCAAGCAACAAAGAAAGACCCTTTAATCTCATAAAATAATATATGTAAAGCAGCCAAAATCAACACTTGCAAAACATGCATTTGGCTTATGAATACATTAGAGTACATTTAGAATTATTGTTGTTTAAATGTCAGATTATGATGATCCAACTACATATCGGTGACCTAGCGGTCTAGGGGTAAGGTGTCGGACTTCTGTGCTGGCGGCCGGGGTTCAATCCTCGGTCCCGGCACAGATTTATCTGATTACCAAACCCTTCCTTCACCTCTGACAAGACATCTTGTGAATGTGTGGAATGCCAGGCCTCCACCGTGGTTCGGATTCCACGTTAAACTGTAGGTGCTCCATATTATCTCACAATCACCCTACCATTACACATTAGCGTAAGTGCGTATAGCCCGAAAGGGTAGTAAGACGCGATGATAATAATAATAATAACTATATATCTTCTAACACTTCACTGTAGAGGTGTAGGCTCCAATTTTTTAAAACTTTTGATCAAAATATTAACCTTCAGGTAGCAACACCAAGAATGATTTTGTTTTACTTCAATATTGATTATTAGTTGTTTATATAAGAAGGTAGAGGAGATAAGGCAGGACCAAATAAAAGGGAAAGAACACAATATGATTTTTACAATGAAAAACAGAACACAGTTCCTCCTTTACATCTTTGTGTCATGAATAAAATCAACGTTAAGCTCAATCCCACAAAAGAGGTTTTATTTTAGTTGAACTTTTCAGGTGTGAGTAAGAAACGCTAATGCTACTAAATAAGCAAACAAAACAGACCCGAAAGGAATAAAAGGGAATTGATAAAGAATGAGAGGATATAAATAAGGATATGTAAAAGAAACAAATAACATAAAGGACAAACACAAGAATTGAACATTGGCTGCACATATATAGCACGTAGTTATTTCAGGACGTAATTAAATATCAAAATTTGGTTTTCACATATTTATAACGGGTTAGTTAAAAGTAAGAGGGATATCTTATTTAGGATAGGTAAAGTGCAAGATCAAATTTTAATTGTTCAATCAGGATTCAAATATAAAACCTCATGGGGAAACAGATAATGTTCAAGCACTGATACAAAAATTAAATGGTTGTTCAAAATAAAGTTGTGTCAACATTCCTGGTCTAGATATTTTTTTTTTCAGGCTATTCACAACTTACATTAATTAATCAGAATTCAAAATATATGGGTGAATTTAAAGAATGAAAAACAAATTATGTAAATAAACACCCCAAAAGCATTTAGTCAGAGTTGAACCTGTCTTCCAGACCAGCCTGGATCAGAAGCCACACCATCCTTCTTAGTATTCGCTTGTATGCGTGTCAGTGATATTCAATAATTGCTTGAAGCTACATAAAATGTAAACAGGATAGAGGTGAATTTTAAGGAAAGGAACCAGAATTAATATAATTAATGAAAAATTATGAAATAAGTTCTTCTCAATAAATCTTCCTTTTCAATATCAATATGCATCAAATTATATTAACAAACAAATAGTTTAAGATATGTAAAGACACATTAAATTAAAACGTTTATTTGATAATTCAATAACTTACCCATATCTACAAATGTGGCAATTTTTAAATATAGATGTGTCTTAAGATGTAAATAATTTTGAGGTGGGCGAATGAGCCACACACAATCATAGGCTTTTGTTCCACGATCCACCATGTTCATCATTGTGATGGCCCCGCCCAAATTTTCGACAAATCCACCACAGTCTAATGGGGGCAAAATAAGAAAAAATTACATCAAAAAATATTATTTAAAATAGATACACTTCAATTAAATAGAAAAAATAGAGGGAAAATACCTGTGCTAGGTTTCACACTCTTCTCAATATAGCTTCCTGTATAGAAGATAATCAAAATTATTAGAACTTTGTAAAAAAAAAATTAAATGACAAAGAAAGTGTTTTAATTGGAAAACTAAGTATACCTACCACTTATGAATGAATATATTGCCTTGTATCCATTTCCCGAGCCTCCGTTGGCATAGAAATGCACCGATAAAGATGGTCCAGTAGAAAGGATGACTGGAGGACGAAATTGTGAACCACTGCTTACCTCTAGTCTTTGCCCATTCCAGTCATAAAACTGAAATAATAGATATTTTAATAGATCTCCAACCAAAACTTCTTCCTGTCCCCCTCCCCCAATTTTAGGTTCATAATTTTATAAATGGAAGAAGGTAAATAAAATAAAATCCCACTTTCCTGTCAATTAATATATACTCATATAAAATATTAATAAAACACAATTACTTAATATTGTATTAACTTTCAGGATTTGATTCCTGACATCGGCAAAAAAATTATGATTAGTGAAATGGGTTTTTCCTCTTTCACTGATGAATCAGTGGTCTTGGGCTGGATGGTATGTCTCTTCTATATTTATGGTAGTTTCTAAGCTGTGTGCTGATATAATAAGTTGGTTAATATAGTGCACATATAGACCACAGGGGAGGCCAAGAAAGAGATGAGAGGAGCAGATAACAAAAATTGTTTCAATGAGAGGAATATAGAGACAATTTACTAAAGTGACCCGGCCATAGGCTGGAAACAAATGATTATGATGATATAGTGCACATTAAATACCTTAAATAATATTTATTAATTATCATGTCTACCGATGTTATGGAATTAACATGCGCGACAAACTATAAAAGTATTAATTTAAAAGTGCAATAATTAATTTACTAAATTTAGAAAAAGTGCAAATTAAATTTTGAGATCACAAATTCACATGTCAATGATTTTTTTAGAGAGTTTAAAGGTATAATTTTAGAGGAAGTGTACCCATATTTACTTGTAGGATGAATGGGAAAAAAATTAGAAAGGGCATCATCAGTACACTAAACTTGGACTGGGACCCCATATCTCTGCCATTGGCAGTCCTGTCCAGATCAAGAGTGAGGCGTTAGACTATCCATCCATTGATTCTGGATAGTAAAAAATAATAAATAAAATAGTGAATTTATCACCTCCATTATAGAGCCTGTAGCAATCTGAAAGTCCTGGAACAACACTCGTATTCGGCAGTTGCTGGACGTTTCTGGCTGACATGTTATAGCGTATTCCATATCCAAGTCACGAGGATATGAAGCAGGGAAATATGGAGACTTTAAGATACCTGAATTACTCCCGTTTCCTGGGATAACATCACTAGCACTTGGAGAGCCCTTCAGGAATTGATGATTTCCTTGCAATGAAATTATAAATATTTAGTTTGTATAGAATATTTCTAAGATTATGAATGACTCATTTACAGCAAATAAAGGATTGCTGTAAAGCTAGAGCCCAATTCTTAATTAGATGAAAACTATAAGGATTTAAAAATAACACATTTATATGTTTTTTCCCAATGTGTTTTACTAGTTGTCTGTGCTAGTCACATTTAATCAGATTAATTAGGTAATGAGCACAAGCACAATAACATTTATGGTTGTAGTTGAAATTTGAAAGTCATTCAATCCCTCATTAGACCTGAACTGCTTATTATTTATAAAGTGGAAGGCATGTTAACTCCTGAGAAAAGACTATAGATACAACTCTTTTTAAGAGTAAGTGTTACCAAATTTGCATGGAGGGAGAGTGGAAAACTATTTAGGAAAACCACTCTCATTATTTTGGCTTTTTTTTTATCACTGCATCTTACTGCCTGTTTAGGTTCTACGCATTAATTATGATTACTATAATAGCTTATATGATCAGAGGGGAAGAATTTTAAAGGTAGTCTGCGCACATTTGCATGGAAGGAGATTGGTAACCCATTGAAGCCAGTTTGCACAAACTTTTATTCGACTGGCAAACTAGACTAAATTAACATAACATTAAATTCATGTGCCCACCTATGTGATAAAGGATAGATATCTAAACTTCGTGCAGTAATGTCTAAAAAAAGTGATAGCAGACATCAATAATTTTTTTCTATATTGATGTGTATTTTTTTTTAATCTCTTATACCACAAATAGACTGTATCACAACTACAGGTTTTTACATTGTAACTATAATTTTAACAAAGAGACAGGACAACTTACTCTCAGATGAGTATTCCAAGGTGAAGGCATGTTGATGAGACTCACTAAACATTAAGGCGACAGCCAAAGTTCGAGTCAAAGACCTATATGTCAATGTATTGACAATATCGTTAGTCATCAGAGGGCCATACAGGCCACAAAAAGGCATTTTGGACACATCTTCATACGAAGGCTCAGACAACCACACAAGGTCACAGCGACAAGGGCTATCCATGACCATATTTCCACCACCGCAATGGTGGGACAAGTTCAAATGGCGGAAAGTCACAGATATCACACAAGATGGACATGTTACTATTTCCAGATTGCACTTTTCATGGGAACTAATGTTATTATCAGAGAATTGTAATCGTGAGTATAGCTGAGAGGTAACATTCTTGGCAGTTAAGAAACCTCGTTCTCCAAGACCCAGGTATAGACGATGACCGTTGTAGTTACCACAGATATCATCATTACGGCCTGCACCATTAGTGTTGTCACATGAGGCTAGAAGTAATAGAATTGATGCCACTGAGCGATAGGTTCCAACTGAAAGTAAAATAGGGTCCTTAAAGGATGATTTTTTACTAGCATTTTATCAGATGATTTAAACACAAGGTAATCTCAGTGCATCATAGCTTTTGCTAGAACTTATAAAATTGGTGTATTTATTGAGTTCATTGAAACAGTCTTTCATTGAATAGTGTAGTTTTTGATATTGCATATATACATACATACATATATTTATTTTATATCTCACTAATAGTTTGGGTTATACACATTCATATTATTTACACTAATTTAATGGGGTGAGTAAGGTAGAATTTAAATAAAATGCACCCACATTTGCATATGAAGGTGAGGAAACAATTAAGGAAAACCCACCCCGTCGCGGAATTCAAACTGAGATCCCCTAGTCACCTCTAGACCAGACTAAATTCACTTGACATTTAGACTGCATGATCATCGGCCCAGACAGCATCAAAAATATTTGGGGATTTGTAAATCCCTTTTTTTTTTATTGCATCTTTAAGGCTTTTCTGAGATGTTTTCAAGTTTTATTAATTGAATAGGGCAGAAGGAGGAATTTAAAGGAACTATACACACATTTGCTTGGAGGGAAACTATTTAGTAAAAAAATCAGTAAACATGCCAGAGATTTGAGCACCAACCTCCCAGTCACTAGTGATTTAGATTAACACCAACATATTTAACCATGTTATATCCATTTAATATTAAATAACTTTATTTTTTAATCCATAATGATAAAATAAAGAGTGTGTCTGTCATGAGCACTGCACAATATCTATCGCACCCAGAGGGCTAAAATTTTAAAATTAGTAGCCCTTGTGCACAAACCTGTGAACTTTGAAGCTGGAATTTTAAATTTTTGACTAGATTTTTTTTAAATTGGGCCGGAAGAAATAAAATAAAGGGATTTTTTTTGTGTCTGTATGAAGAAAAAAAAAAGCGATGCCCGGGGAAACGCCAGACTATTCTTCTAGTTTTAAATATAGTACCCAAGTAATTTGGTGATGTTTGATCAAACAACATTTATGTGGAACATATTATTTTGGTCAAATCTTGGCTAAAATAAATACAGTGAATGCCTTGGAGATTGTAAAGCCTAGTTACACTTTTATTGAGCATACTTGTGACCTGGAAGCTTTGGTTCAATCCTCACTAAATGTACTATTAGCCAACATATGCCCTGGTAAAGGTGGTGCAGTTTCCATTTACTTACCAAAATTATGTATTCTTGTGTTGTTAGTGAGATTGTGTAGAGTATAAAACTAGGTCGTAATATCTTAGCTAACATAGCAAAAGTAAATGGTGAATTTAAAAATTAGGTTTAAAAAAATCAATACAAAGAAACCTGTATTTATGGAGCTGATAATGGAGTAAAGAGGGGTATGCCATTTCTTATTCATGAACTGTTTACTTAGCCATGTAATATATCAAATGAGTCGAGTATATTTATATATTCTACAATGTCCATGATTAAATACCAATCCCTATTTTATAATTTAAATTTTACATTACAAATGTCATAAACATATTTATTGAACTTTTAAGATATAATTCTGCTGTATCACAAATTATCACATTTCACAAAGAGATTCCAAAACAAAATAGCTATTCAATCTTTATACCATTATTATTATAACCAAGAAACAATGAACTCACTGTTTATGCCGCCCATCATCATAGAAATGACCAATATTGCCACAAATGAGATGTCACCTCACCTGAAACCCATCAAGTGTGTCCACTTCCAACACCTGAAATAGGATTACCTTCTTGTCCCCTCTTAAACTTGTCCATTCACTGAACCTTACAAGGTTTCATAAGCACATGGGTCAGACACTAAACTTATCTCATTGACGTCATAATAAGAGCAAACATTTCAAAGCCTTAAGATTCAAAGGTATGTAATGGAGCCATTTTGGATTCCTAATGGTTATATAATTGTTGAAAATTATGGGAAATTAATTCAAGGACAAGCAAAATTTTTGAAAACTATAGAGGTATAAAGGTTTGAAGGATGTAAGCATTAAACCAGCAGTAGCAAAATTATGTATGGAGGAATGAATTAGCGAGGTTTTTTTTTTTGGCAGGAGGATATTTTTTTTGATCTTGTGGGAGTTTTGAGGGCAAAATTAAAATTGATTAGTCACGAGAAAATACACACATTTTACAGTTATTTCTATGTATTATAAGGCCCATCACTTTCTTTAAACATGTACTTTATTAGTGCATATACAGCCTAATTGGCATGATTTATGTTTGAAAGAATTCAATGAATGTGTCAAGAAATAAATGTATTGCTAAACAGTAGACTCTAGATTATCTAGGGTGGAGGGGAATAAGCTTGGCCCAGATTAAAACAGTGATGTGCTTTTCCTCAAGTAAACACTGAATAAATACACTCGAATAACATATTTTAATTTAATTTTAAAGTATAAAAGAGCAGGGTAAACACGATGGTTCTTAAAACTCAAGACCACTGGGTGTGCTCGGGAATGCTTCAGGAGCGATGCAATATTATTAATTATAATAACACTAGCCTAACTATGACAATGGTATATTCAAAGTCTCTGCAAGATCTTAAAAAAAAGGTACATAAAATATAACATGGGCAATAAAATGAATCAATAAACGAATTGTACTAGCATAAACTACAATAAAATAACATATTGAAACTTTCTGTAGATTAGCATTATTATTATTTTAATATATCCACATCCCAATCCTACCTATGGATGCCCGAATAAATACATGACTTAGATTACAACTGAGAAAATAATAATAATAATAATAATATACAATTATATGTTCTTGATTATGTCTCTCTCTCTCTCCCACACACACAAATATATATATTCACAGGAGAATTATATATAAAAATATCATACATTATTTCACACACCATATTAATCTTAATAAAATTCAAACTTACAATTTATCATGTTTTTCATGCCATATGGGTTAAAAGATTAATACGGTTTAAATAGTGTGAAATAATGTACAATATTTTTAGGTGAGTTAAGCTCTTTAAATGAAATATGGATTATCTGGAAGAGTAAAAAATATAAAATCAATTTAGTAGATGTTCCTTCTAAAAGTTTGTAATAGCTTCTGGTGTTGATTATTGAGATGAATTTATATAAAACTATAAATTAGCTAGGTCTCACCATGAAAAAAAAACTAAATTACATTATGATTTCTTCTAAGACAGTGGTGAGGAAAACAGGTTGAGTACTAGGCCACTAGCTCATTTTAGATATATTTTAAATTCACTTTACCATAAAAAGTCTATGATTCATAAAATGTTGGTGAGGACGAACACATCTTTTACACAAAGTTTTCCAACGCCAAGAAGAAAACCCATGTGCAAATTTAAAAATGTTCCAAATCATTCTATAATAATGCTTTGTCTATGGAAAGAAACCGAATCAACAAATATTCCAAAACAATCACTAGTGTATTAAAAGATGATTTTGAATTTAATTAGCTTGTAAAATGTAGAAATAATTAAAGACATTCAAAGAATAATAAAGCTTAGAAAATCATTGAGGAAATTATACTGAGTTATTAAATTGTATTGTATCCAAATATAATACAATTACCTCATAGCGCGAAATGAGGTTTTCCTTATAGAGTTATATGAGTTATTAAAAGTAATAGTTTTGATATCTACTGTAGAAATTTTAATATCGTGCTGTATATGAACAAAACAAATATGTCCTTGAGCGTGGCTACTTCCAAAGCCTGCCGTTAGAATGCAGTAGTGTTTCCAATCAGTCTTTGAATGTAAACAGACAGTTTACTCTCAATTTTTTTTTTATTTCTTGCATATTTAGTTAAAACATATAAATAATAAAGAGTTTTTTTGATTAAAGCCAAGGCTACCAACATAAAAATTCTTTCATTGCACAACAAAAATATATCTAAAATTAATATTTGTAACAAAGAGAAAGGTGGGATTAAAATAATACCAAAATATAGTCATTATTTTTTTATTATAAGCAGATGTTTCCACTTTAATTTGATAACATGTTACCAATTTCACAAGTTTTTTTTATTATTATGTACAGTCACTCAAACACAAAACTATGTTTACATTTAATCTTAAAGTTTTCATCCACACATTCAGTTTTACTGGCCTGTACATCGTGTGTAAATCGGGCCTTTAGTTGTGATTTTATTAAATGGTTAAAAATTACCACCTCAGTTAATACAACCCCGGATAATCGATAGCTTAACCATACTAGACATGAAAAAATGTGTAATTGTATTTTAAATTAAACAATTATACATTCAGAAATGTAATTATATTAATCTTGTCTAATTAGAAAAGACAATGTTTCAATGTATTATTCCTCAATTTAATTGTCATTGGCGCTAGTTACCCATACCACAGCCAAAGAATGGTTGATAATATTTTTTCAACAAACAGAAGAAACCAAATTGTTTCAAATTGATAAATATGTTTTACGCAAATAATATAAACATATATTTTTCTTTAACATACAAATAAAAAGGTGAGCGTGCGCATGGGGTGGCGGGCTCTGTAAACTGGAGCGCTAGAGTCGGCGTCAGCTCAGTCTGGGCTGACCCGATGC
>CABFOV010007893.1:0-11261 GCA_902141375.1 Timema poppense
CACATAGACGCGCGCGGGCGAGAGTGAGTTAAAGATATGGACATTATTGGGTCCACTTTTTTCAACTTAGAATAATTAACTCTCTACGTGTTTGCTCTCGGACCCTTCCATCTTTCCCTTTAATGGCCTAATCGACCAATTCACATCACAACAAGATAGTGAAGCGTGAATTAACCGAGGTCAACTGGAGACAAACGCTTCAATAGACCCCAAACCGCTTGGCAGTGCGCCACATTGTCCTGACAGAATTACCAACTCCCTCAATTAAACTAATATTACAGCAAGCTTTCACCCAATGATGCATCATCACTCATTTCTTAGAGCAGCTATAGTATGATTTTGGTAGGAAGAACAGTAGAAGTTAGCTACTAAAGTTACTAAAACAATTTATATATATTCATACATCAAGTCTTGCTATCTGCAGCTGTCACTGTTGACATAATATGATCCAATACCTATAGATTAAGGCAAATAATATAATATAGTAAAACGTTATCAATGTTGGCCGCAAAGAAACATGTTTGAATATTCTCTACTGTTCTTCCAACCAAAATCAGGGTATATATCTAGTTGATAGCAGTAATCTCGAACCCAGCTTCATATCTTCCATTTGGTCTGGGGTAATGTTCGATTAGGACTAATCTCATCGCTACAGCTGATAGTGGGTGTTATCATCCCCCCCCTTTCCACGATTTTAATTACCACAGTAGACCACGTATTCCGTATTATTTTGGGTCTTGATTCAAAAGATAACAGTCCCCGTCATATTGGTGTTAATTTACTTCGTTCTATCGAATAACTGAGCCGCGATAATTGCCTCCTCTCTTATCGTAATTTTGAACTCAACTAAATTTGTTGCAGAAAAACGTGCTCTGCTATAAGTTTATCCAGCAAATGATATATCATGGTTATATAACAATATTGCGTGATACATAGTGTAAGCGTTGCTTTAGTCTCATAGTCTACTCTGACACGCCCCTGGATAGCATAAAATTCCTTATGAATGATATAAGCACAATGTTCTTATGGAGTGTCCAATTTACTGAAACCCTCTTAAGAAAACAAACCCTAGTTAGAACAATAATATAATGATATTTGAGTGAAGGCGGGAAAATTAAGATATACATAACGCAAGTTCCTTACCAGGAAACAAAGTCGAGAGTAAGAAAGTCAAGCTGCTATCCGAGACAAGGTGTCAGTGTAATCGCAAGTTTTCTGGAACGAGGGTACGGGTACTTGAGAAGGTTACTTTAGTAAGCGAGATTAAAGTTTTATCACCTTTACTGTTGTGACTAAAATTTGTCACGCAGAGCTGGGATCTATAAAGATAGTAAGACAAACTGGCATGTTAAAAGTATAAATATAAGAAGCGGACCCTAGACATGTAAATATCATCAGACTCCAAGACGTTTAATTTTAACGCAAAGCATGTATTAAAATATTACAAGAAATAGTAAGATGATCGAACTGTCTTGCATTTCATTACATTTACATATTTCAAATCCTGATAATATACTAATTCGCACCAGATTTTCAATCGTGAGCACAAAAATGTGTTTTATTTTTTCATCAAACTAGTACTTGATTAACTATCCTTCTTAGCTCCATCCCATTTTATTAAATCATCAACAGCCCATGCGATAAATATAAATTATATATATAATATTTAATTTCTATATCATTTTAATAAATAAATAAATAAATAGGGTGAAGTCAATTTCCTCCACAACTTGATAAGTGGTCTGAGCAAACACACCAGGTGCTAATACGGGCCCGCTACTAGGTATTCTTTGAATTGAAAAATTACACCTGAACACAGGAATCGAACCCGGGCCCTTTGGCTTAGTACGCCAATAAAAGGGGGCTTTGACACCAAACCTAAAGAGGATTTTGGATATTCCCAAAAGATATTTGGGTGGCCCTCATCTAAACTTTTTTTTTAACTAAAATACTTCTCTATATGCTATTTGGAGTGGTCTTCACCATGATTTTTTTTCTAATTTGATATATCCAGAAGATATTTAGAGTTGTTCTCCATCAGAATTTTTTTGGAAAATTGGATGTTGTTATCACGTGTTATTTGGAAGTGTCATCCGCTGGAAACTTTAAATGGAAATGTTTAGTAGATTATGTGCCTCTAGAAGCAGTTTGGAGTTTGATACAAGACCAGTTTTCAGCTTAAAATACAATAATACCAGCGGGGAGTGAAATAAATCTAGAGAGGGGCGAGTCTATTTCAGGAAAGGGTGTGAGTGTATTCCGATCGGGAGGACACAAAACTATTTCCCAAGGGGAGAAAACCCTTCCCATCCCTTGTTATTTCACCTCTGTTCGCTTTAGTTCTGTAAGTTTATTTTTTTAAATTTGTTATTTTGGGTCTTGGGCCCGGGCCCATGTTACCAATAGTCTCCCTCTCCCCTGGCGGGCCTGGGTCTGAGTGCAATAGCCTATCACAAACCTAACTTTCAATTATTCCCTAACGTGTATGTCTATATGTATTCAAGGGGTTAATCCTTGACCCCACCATAAAAGTGGTGGAACTAAACTATTACACCCCGACTACTTATAATTCCTTCCTTGAGGTGTCTTGGAGCAACTCAACCATTGCTATCGGACTACTTTTCTTCGTGGAACCCGCCTCAGTGGCGTAGTTGGCTAACGCGCTTGTCGTGTTGAGCTCGACTACTGATGACGGGGAGATCGAGGTTCAAATCTCGGTCGGGTGAACTGGGGGTGGTTTTTCATAAATGGTTTTCCACTCTCCCTCCACGCAAAATGCGGGTTCACTTCCTCTAATTCAACCTTCCCAATTCTCAATCCATTAGAGTAATTATTACTTAAAGCGTATAACCCGAACGGGTAGTAAGACGCGGTGCTAAATATTATTATTATTTTTCTTCGTGGAGGAACTCTACGCCCCCGAATAAACAAGATAAATACTAATTATTAGCCCTAAGTTTTCTGAAAACGTCAAAAGTAAAAAATAATCATGTATATTATTTCAAACACGCTTTGTGAATATTTGTATTTAAATGTTCTTGAGGGAAGACATAAGGTTGATTAAAAGGAAAGGTATCAATATAATGCCTGGAGAGAGGATGTCAACTATTTAGATAAAACAATTTAGGATGTAATTAAACTACTGCCTTTTAATTAGGCCGAAATTTAAGTCCCTTAACCTCGCGTCTGTCGTCTCAACTAAAACCGAGTATTTATATCAATTCCGTTATGAAGCACTTTATAATGTTTAACATGTACGTAAATATGAGGTTGATTTTATATACATATTATAAAATCAAACACGTTGAACACACATTACTCGAAAGTCTAACAAATAGCAATCCAATAAAATCCATTGAGTTTTAGTGTAGAAGGCCTGTAAGAATTTGTATATTAAAAAAAAGTCTTAACCAATAATTATGTATATAGAAATTAAAAAAGATAAATATCCTCACCGCGTAGGCCTACACATGTTATAAAAACTTAGAATAGATTCTTGAACAGGCAAACAATTGGTGTTGTTCAAGTACTTTTTCATTAATTAGTTTAATAACAGCTAGCTTGGTATTAGAATGTGATGAGCGCCATTATTTCTTATTATTAAATAATATATCATGTTCAGCATGCTTAAATTTTTCAAGAGTGTCAACATAGGCTTATGTTTGAATGTTCCATACTGATTGTATCAGTCAGCTGATATTTATGGTAGTGTGTTTGCGTGCCAGATAGCATCTCGCTTTGATCAATACCAGACAAAGTTTCGGACGTTTCCGGCGTTCGGTCGGGAAGGTTCGGGACAGCTTTGTAGGCTGCAGCTGTGGACACGTCTCACCAGCAATGAATGCTCACGTGACCTTGAGTCGAGGACCTGAAGTTGCGCTAGAGTCCCGTCGTCAGTAAAAACACACACAAAAAAACCACGCTAGCGTTACTAGAAACTATGGGTGTGCCCACCAAGTGTCGGGAGTTGTCGTTCTCCATTCCCTAGGGCCTAGACACTCACTTTGTACACTGTGCCTGACTACCCGTCCAGGCTATCTGCATAATTATATATTAATTACTATAATGGGATAGGAATGCGGAAATGTACCCACATTTTCTTGGAGGGAAAATGGGAAACCATCGACCCACACACCTATATTACACCCGACCGGTTTTCAATCACGACCTACTCGTCACAGGTAAACCAAGACCAAATGAGCTTGTTATTTAGATTGAATGTCCACTGATGCGGGTTCGAGTCCATGATAAAATGGCATGCATATCTTCTATATTAATACAATGAAGTGTTTGTCTGTGTGCGATGCCCAGCCAAATCTACGGCACGCAGAGATCTAAAAATTTTAACATAGGTGGACGGAAGATGAACCCAAAGCCAAATTTTTAATTAGGCTATTTTTAACAAATTTTCTAAGAAAATATTGTTGATCTTCTCATGGCAAATTGGGCATCATGGGCGGGAGGGGGGCAAAGCCGTGCAGGATTGCTAGTATGTGTGTATATATTTAAGTTATGTTTAAGCAGATGTACTTGACGATTTAGTGGAAACATTCAAGTCATCTGGTTTTAAGGTTTAACAAAGAAAATATATTGGCATATTTATGAAAACCTATGCATTATATATATTTTTTAACAACAGTTGAAATGCGCACATAATACAGGCCTATTATACAGTGTATAGGCTAGTATATCCCAATTTTCTTACGAATGGCCAAATGTGACCGCTAGAAAAAGTTTTTGATCTACTTTCTCCACATTTATACATCAAGATACACTCTATGAATGTCACTTTTAATAGATAATTGTCTATAAGGTAACACTAAGTATGGCTATCAATGTTGGCAGCACCAAGTATATTTTTATTTTCTGCAAAGTGTTCCAAATGCCCACTAGAAAGAAAATCAAGGTAACATATGGACTTTGTGGTTTTTCCTAAATTGTTTTCCACTCTCCCTCCACGCAAGTGCGGGTTCACTTCCTCTAAGTTCAACCTTCCCAATTACTAATCCATTAGCGTTAAGAGTTTCATCCCCCCTAGCTCTTTCAACGAATAATACATACCCTCGGAGACCCGCAATACCAACATGGGGTTAGATGAGTGGTTTTCACCCCTGGAGTCGCGGAATGTTTCGAGTGTGGTCGCGATCCTCATTTAGGGTTGAGGCTATAGCTTTATATTTAGAGTAGCTTTGCTCGTGACTAATGTAGTTCCAGAGCAGTTTTTTGATAGGTCTTACCGTTTAGCCACAAGAGACCTCTAAAGAAAGGTCCGCACCGACTTTAAATTGTTCCATCATTTTGAATTTTTTTTGGGGGGTTAAACTTTATTTTTTACTTTTCGAAAATTTCCCATCGGTTAGAGGCTAGAAGCTATAAGTTATGCAAAATTTCAAGTTTCTAGCTCATCTGGAAGTGGGTAAACATTAATGTCAGTGAGTGAATCAGCCAAGTGGATTTATAGTAGAATAATAATAATAAAGTGTAAAGATTCAAAGAAAAATGTAAACTGTTAGTTTTATGCAGAAAAACTTTGGGTTATTGTCTAGGTTCCTCTTGGTTAACTAACTCTGATCTCGTGCTTAGGCAAATAGTGATGTTATCATAACTTCCAAAACACCCACTGGGATAGTCGCTTCTCTTTTGAGATATCTCAATTGCATTCGTATAATCATTATTTAAGCAATTCATAACAATTAAATCAAGAACGCTCGTTTGATTTGACGGTGATGAAATCAAGATTCTAACTCCGCCCGGGTGTACCGGAGATGATTTTTACCAAACAGTTTCCCCCTTCCCCTCTAAATGCAAATAAAAGTAAATTTATTCTAAATTTTATCTACCCCACTTATGTGATTAAATGCTGATAGCCCGGACGAGGTGATAAAGATTCAGTGAAAATAATTTAAAAACTAAGATATGAACGCTTGTAGAAAAGGTATCGCAATGGTTTCAAAAGACAAAACTAGGGCCATTGTCTTGATATAAGTATACAACCATTAGTAAACAAATTTGGGAAACATTGACAATCTTGTTTGATACACGCCATTTACAAGATGGCTGCATAAATATGAGAATATTAATTATTATGATTAAAATTCAAATCTGACCTATATGCATTTTATAATTTTAAAAGAAATACAGATACAATCGAATAAACTGTGTCCTAAAGACAAAACGAACAGTATAAACACACCTAAACAAAGAGATAAGAGATAACTAAGCTGAGTAGTTGGGCTTCATGTGTTAGAGAATTGTTAAGAACCTGATAAGGAATAAATATTTAACCATATGCAGAGAAAGAGAGAACGAGAACGAGACAGAAAACCGGTAGTGCACAAAAGGCTTCATTTGATTCCCTCCCCTCACCCAAACTTTTGTTTCGCTTCTTTGTTGTCATGGAAGGGAAGTCTTATTATCTTGTTTGTGGAAGCTTATCAAGACCGGAGAGGGAAGGGAGACCTACTTTCACACTAGAGTACCAAAATGCTAGATTTCAACTTTGTGCTTGTGTAGTCTTCTGATGTCTGTATATGGATTACACACTATGTTTCGTGTACGTGGACGAGAGAACATGGGTTTTTTGCAGTTTTTATAGTAACACTTTTTTTAATCAAAATAAATCTAATAGTTCTCCAATATAAACATTGAGTTAGATAAAATGTTTCTCATCTCACTATACTCATAAATGACATATTCAACAACATTGTTGGAAATTAAGGGTGTATGGCCCAAAATTAATATTATATAGGTCAACCTGGATCGGTGTATTAAATATGGATTAAATGTATATTTTAAGCACAGTGTTTACTCAAAGTTTGAAATTTCGGCATTTAATGCAACAATTTTTAGAAAAACCAAATGATGCAAAGATTTCATATTTGGAATGCTAGAAGTACTTGAGGAGGTTTATTAATTGAAATACATATTATTTCAACGAACCTTCAATAAACTGCGTAAAAAACTACCAAATAAATGTAATATTCAATTAATTATTTTGTATACTTAAAACATGTGTAATAAATGGGGGAAGTAAATAAATTAATGCCGACTTCTTTTAACTTTATAATGATACTTCAGTCACATTAATATTCAATCTGAAACTCATGAAAATTGATGCAAGCTGAGGTGCTACATATTTTGCCCCCAGATTTAAAAAATATATCTGATACAAGACCGCAATAGCCGAAACAGAACGGCCTGGTCAGAATAGAGCAGACAGCTCATCCCTTCTCACTGTCACTAGTTATCTGATCTTGAAACCCTCAATCTGTAACTAGTGGTTTTGGCATGATTGTACAGCTTATCGCCCTGACACATCACCACCTCTCTTTAGGGATTGTTACCTGTGGGCCTATCCCGGATATGTTGAGAGTTTATTTCACCACGGCGAATCTAACCATGTTCAACTCAAACTCGTAATTTCATATCCATAAAGTAGCCATTCCTGAGTTTAAAATCTCGCAATTCGTGTTGAGTCTTCTAATTTCATATTAAGCGAAAAATTCCAAACTTCTGTGGGCATATCCCGGAGATGTTGCGAGTTTCTCTCACAACGGCGAATCTCGCCATGCTCAACTCGAACCCGTAATTTCATATCCGTAAAGTAGCCATTCCTGAGTTTAAAATCTCGCAATTCGTGTTGAGTCTTCTAATTTCATATTAAGCGAAAAATTCCAAACGGGCATATCCCGGAGATGTTGCGAGTTTCTCTCACAACGGCGAATCTCGCCATGCTCAACTCGAACTCGTAATTTCATATCCGTAAAGTAGACATTCCTGAGTTAAGAATCTCGCAATTCGTGTTGAGTCTTCTAATTTAGTATTAAGCGAAAAATTCCAAACTTCCGGTGTCAAAAATTGTGATTTGAGATTAACTTTATAGTTGTGTGAATGCACTCTTCAGCCATTTAAACAATAGAATAACAAAAATGTTGTCTTCACCATCTTCGTTTTATCTTGGTTTTATTTTTGTTGGTTAAGTTTAGCTCGATAAAATCTGAATAAAAATGGATTGGAAGAGAATAAGCAAAGAGCAAAGGCAGATTACACTTGATGTAGGTACCATACTTTATATTTGTTTGTTTCGCTAAATAATTAAATAAAAAGCTTTTACTAGTATATCTTATCACATCATGTATGGACTATCTTAATAACCTAAAAAGCCAAAATTAAATCACACACAGCATATGGATAGAATGCCTTTTTATTTGATAATACCGTTTATTAAGCCTGAACAAATTAATAAATTTATTATCACTCAGCTCAAAAGCGTCTTCGCGTTCACGAAATATACGTGGACATTCTATTAAATTCATTTTCGAATTCTTCAAGTTCTCTTATTATTAACTAGTCCGTCTATGCTTCCACCATTTTACATTTTGTCCAACAACAAATACTTTCGAACTATCTGTTGCGAGATAACGATTCCGAGAGGTAGAACCGGATGAAAAAAATCTCAATCCGTTCCGATTTTTTCCCCAAGAATAGCTAAATAGAAAAAGTTTCGAGATAGTTGGTCAAATAACTTAAAACCTATATTATGTTATTTAACTTAAATAATAAACTTTTTTTGAAAACTCTTTTGAAATCTGGAACCAAATCCGGAACCTCCAACTTAACACGTCAATATCTTGCCAATGAACTACCCAGGGCTAATCCTGTAAAATCGTCGGCAATTTAATAACAATTTTTATTAATTGTAAATGGTTTCTTGGATATAATTTGTAAAGCAGAAGTCACCAACCTTTATTTAGCTGCAGACCACATAAATGTTTTACCAAGACGCATTAAACCACTAATTAACTATTTAGCAAACCATTTTAGAAAATTATTTTAAGAATGACCTTGAACAAAGAATACAGCGTGAGATGTTAATATGGATGCACAATTGTGCATATATTAAATAAATAGTTATATTCCATTCACCGTAGGAATTGACTTCTGAAAGGCCTTTTTCCCTACCATAAATCTACTATATAGTAGGATATTGGTAGGAAAAAATACCTTTCAGAGAGTAACTCCTACCGTGAATGGAATATAGATTACTTTTTACCTTCTCATACCTCTCTTGAGAAAAAATAGTAGTTGTCAAAAAAATCATGTATAGTAAAGTCTCAGAAACTCGACCTAATTTGGACTAAGATGGTGTGTTATTGAAATGTTGAGTTTTGCCAATTAACTTGTATAAGATGCATGTTCAATATGGCATGTTTACTAAACAAGGATGAATCACATAACAGTATCGAATATTATTGGTACAGTAGTATTGTACGGTACAATAACAGTAATATACATACAGTACAATATATTATGTGTTGATATGATTGTGTGTATACATACGTGTTATATACAGAAATGCATTACAATACTGTATAAATATAACATTGTATTGATTCGAATAACACGTTAATGAATTGGAAAGTGAACCAACACAGCACTTATAAAAACACCACAGCGAGACTGTTCCCCTCGAGTTACACAAATAAACAGAGGTAATACAGTTGAATGACCTTTTATTGTGATGACTGGCGCCAACAACTGTGTGTACGTGCACATGTCGAGTTACACGGAATGTCGAGTTACCGAGACGCTCCTCTACTTAGATCTCGCCTCACTTTCAAACAGATAAATGAACTGCTTTCTATAAAAACATCCGGCATGTGGAACAAAGTATAGTTTCTACAGCGCTTATTTTGCTGACAATTTTAATTATCGGTCTGTATGACCGCAGATCGATATGTGCAGCATGTGTGAAGAGTTGACCACTAAAATTTAAAGCCCACACATATGTGAACTAGCGAAGTGTGCAGTTCAGGCTAAATACGATGTTCATAAAAGAAGACGCGAAAGATTTGATAGGTTACATGAAGTTACAAAAATATCCAGAAAAAAAAAATGTTGCAGGCATTTACTTTGATTTCATGCAAAATCTCCCACTTCAGAACATCCCAGAGCAAGAGATGTTTTACACGAATAAGTTGTGGGTGAATGTATTTTGTATTCACGAGCTAAAAACAAACAAGTGTCATATACATGTATCATGAAAGGTAAAGGTAAAATGGGGGCAAAATATTTTTCTTTCTTTCAAAGGTTATATTGATAAATTTGTTATGAAAAGGTAGAACAGTGTTATCTTTTCTGTGATTGTTGCCCAGGACAAAATAATAATCATGCCATGATAAGAATGTGTCTGGGGCTGGCAGATTTACAACTATTTAAGATCAGACTTTACTTTCCTGAGAAGGGCCATTATTTTCTATCCTGCGACAGGAATTTTGGGGTGTTTAAAAAACGGATTAAAAATCAGATCGTGTCCACTCAATATAAGAGTACATGGCCATTATTGTAAATAGAAAACGAAACGTTACAATTAAGTTAGTAGAACCTCATGCTGGAAATATAAAAAAGAATCCTGCTTCATTCAAGGACTTCTAGTACAATGCAGTTACACCTAGTGTTTTTGAAGCTATTCCAGTCATAGACGGTTGTGAAAAATACGATTTATCTATGGAAGGTTACTTTCAGATATTTTTCATGAGTGAACACAATGGAAGCATACCCAGCGGGTAGAGTTCGTATACATTCAAAGAAGACTGATGACCTGAAAAAGATATGTTGAGAATGAAGATGCCAAGATCTTTTGCTCTTACATGATTTCACAGCCAAAATTCTCTTGTCCAATTGATGCTCACGAATATAATGTGTTTTAATGAACAAAATGCAATAACCTTGTAGTGCTGTTCATGTATGGAGCATACTATTATTCAGACACGCTTAGTTTTTCTTGTTACTTTTGAACTTAATACTTTCACATGTCTTTTTTTTCTGAATTTTTTTAAAGGTGTAAGCAATTTGTAAATAAAATATTACACATTGTTAATAACAATAAGATCTGCCAATTTATGTGATAAGAGTTTGCTGGCATCCCTTAAATTGCTTAAGTTAATTGGAGAAAGGAACTAAGTTGTAACGTTTTAATTAGCCATTAGCACGTACAAGCAACGAAACCCTGTAAAAGTTAACAGTTACTACTCAATCTAATAAGTTCTAATAATGTGTGGCAGATATAGACTAACTTCGACATCACAAGTGGGAGACGCCCCAACGAACGAGACAATTCGACTAGGAAGACAAACACGATTCAAACATTTAACATGAGGAAGTCGACGAGCAAATGAAAATGAGAAAGGCATCAGTCCAGAGTCAGCTAGTGTGATCTCTGATGAATGCCCCCCCCCCCCCCCCTTCACCCTCCCGTCGAC
>CABFOV010007893.1:13422-26143 GCA_902141375.1 Timema poppense
AGGGCCAGTTTCATAGTCAAATTTAGTGTGCCTCAAGTGCGGCGCTACACTAAATACAAAACGACACCTACCTAAATTCGAATGGAATGGGCCGTTCTCGCATAGGAAACTGGCCCATTCCATTCTGGTTTAGGTAGGTGTCGTCATGTACTTAGTGTAGCGCCGCACTTGAGGCGTACTAAATTTGACTATGAAACTGGCCCTCAAAGTCACCTAAACCCAACTCTTTAGCCATTGCCAATGCCTTTTCACAAATTAATGTTTCAAACAAGGGAATGTTATTGGCTCTAGAACCATTCAAAGGTAACATTATCAACAGATTGTCCTTGCGTTTTCGGAAATGCTTTTTCACTTAATTGGTTTTAATTGTTGGCCAAAGATTTCAAAATTTCATATTTATTCTTCAGAATGTTACCAATTTGGGTTTTCCCCACGTCAAATTTAGTAGCCAATCACAAACACTTAACTTTTATTTCTCACTCACTTTCACAACTTCTATTTTGTCCATCAAAGTTAAACGCTTACGTTTCTGATACTTTAAGAACCGACAAAACGTACCACTTTTAATAAAATTACAACATAAAATTATTATTATTACCACGTCTTACTACTAACCGTTCGGGTTATACGCACTTACACTAATGTGTAGAGTTAGGGTGATTGTGAGATGAAATGGAGGACCTACAGTTTAACGTGGAATCCGAACCACGGCGGAGGCCTGGCATTCCCCACATTCACAAGATGTCTTGTCAGAGGTGAAGGAAGGGTTTGGCAATCAGATAAATCTGTGCTGGGACCAAGGATTGAACCGTGGACCCCAGCACATAAGTCCGACACCTTACCCCTAGACCACCAGGTCACCCTACAACTTAAAAGAATCACAAGTTTATTCCCTGAGAGCGCACGAGTACAGACTAAACATTTCAAACAACCCCTGCTAATGACTCGAAAGGGGTGGAAGCTATGACCTTGAAATACCTTAGTCGTTTCTGTGTAGGCTATTTGTGAAACATCGACTAGAGGGGGAAGGCTGCGCTGATATACCTATTAATTTTTCTCAGAATACGCTACTGATATAGCTTGCAATGAACTTAACTAAAACTCCAGGACTACTATTTCAACGCTCTTTCCGCATCCTGACCACTTGCCCACGGGAATTTGGAGGTGTAGCGACGACAGTAACTTAATTTCAACAAAGTCTTTTATTGTGAAATCCTTTTCTCTCTCTATAAGATCAACCATCCGAATTTTCAATTTTACGGACTAACCTAGGTCCTAGTTAGTCCTGATTCTATTGTAATGTATTATTAAATCACCATTAGTTTCCCTTATATATTTAAGAAACAATACAAAGCCATAATTGCTTGGTGTTCCATCTTATCAATGGCAAAAAATTCAACAGATGATTTTTTTTTGTTATTTATAAAAAAATCATATTAATAAAATCATATTTCACCATGGTAAAGCTTAAAAATAGCGCAGTAGTCCTTGTCTATTGCCACCTTAAACTGAAACGCGTGGATACACGATGGAGTTTTATTTGAAGAAGGTACACAATGCATTTCCAAAACCACAGTGAAAAGTCACAAAATAACATCAATGACTTGCCAATAAATATACATTCAGCTTCATATTGTCCACATAATTTATATCCTGCCACCTATATACCTAATCAAATTACAACTATTCTTAGAAGAAAAAAAAATCTTACCGGAAACTTTTTTTTCTTCCCAAACGCATATAACAAAACTGTGTTTTCCTTTGTTCCTACCAACTTCAAGGTCGCAACATTTTAATAATTAAATAGGGATTTTCCCATTTCGATTCCGGTTAAAAGTGTGGAAAATACCCACATCTGTTCCGGTAGTAATACGTTACCAAACATACTTACTCTATGACACTAGGAACTCAAAAGTTCACTATCGCACTTATCCCCATCCTGAACTAGTTCTATCCAGTCCACCTCATTACACCCTCTCTCTTTCAGGTCCATTATAATGTTATCCTCTATCTGCGTCTAGATATTCCAAATGGTCTCTTCCCACTGGGACTGCCCGTCAGTACCCTGAACACGGTTCTAGATTCTCCCATTCGTGCTGCGTCCAGCGTAATCTACGAAACTTTATCCTAGCAATATCTTGTGATGACAGGGTATGTAATTAATTATTATGTAACCTCTACTCATCAGTAGGCTCATGCCTTTTTGGACCACATATTCCTAAGCACCTTGTTTTCGATTCTTAATGTAAGGTAAGAGACTTCGTTTCACATCCAGTGGCGACAACCAGTAAAATTATTCTTTTGTATATTCCGAGGTTTACATTCCTGGACAACAGGCGAGATTACAACTTACTGATCGAGTAATAGCATGCATTTCTCGGCTGCATTCTTTTCCTGATTTCCAATCAATACCATTATTTATAATTAATATCGGTTATATCATAGTGTTGAGTATGATGTAATCCAAACCACTATCGTCATTCGTCTTACATTAACAGTCACGTGTGCATATATATATATATATATATATAGTGTAAATAAATATATGTTACAAACTTCTGGGGTATAAAGGACGTCCAAAGTAGACCAACTTTTAATAAGGAACTCGTGTCCGGAAACTATTTGCGCGTTGCAGACTAGAACTGTTAGAATGTTCAGTAATATGAATGATTCTCATAATACTTTATTTTTATTGGCTTACATTACATAAAAAAAAAGTTTAGAAATGCCAAAGCAAATAGCTGCAATAGTTGCTCAAAATGACGTCCACCAACTGCGAAGCAAGTATTGCACCTGCGAAGCATGTTCTGATATACACTTTCAAAAATGTCAGACCTCATTTGGATTTATTGCCCTGCGGCGAGAATTCGTGCTAGCGGATCTTCTTCAGTTTCAACATGGGTTTCGTAGACCAGGCTTTTCATGTAGCCCCACACAGGAAAAAGTCTAGCGGAGTTAAGTCCTATATTCCATTCACGGTAGGAACTACTCTCTGAAAGGTCTTTTTTCCTACCAATATCCTACTATATAGTAGATTTATGGTAGGGGAAAAGGCCTTTCAGAAGTCAATACCTACGGTGAATGGAATATAGGAGCACGGAGGCCATTCTACTAGCCCTCCTCGACCAAGACATCTGTCCTCAACTACTTGGCTGAAATATTCTCGGACGGTGAGTGAAAAGTCTTATACAACCACATCTGTTGGATTCGTAACGGTACGTCTTCCAACAATTAATCTGCCGATACTTCTCGCGCGAATATCAAATAAACGGTGCCAGTGAGATGGGGTGGAAGAAGGTAAGGACCAATTAAACGACCGTCGATAATACCAGCCCACAAGTTGATGCTTAGTTGTTGTTGGAATCTAGCGGGGCGAGTGGTTGACGATTTTCTTCGTCCCAAACATGGCTGTTTCTTGAGTCGAAAATTCCTTCCCTGGTGAGGGAAGTGTCATCGGTAAAAAGAACAAGCTGTGGAAATTCAACTTGCAACAGGCAACGTTACACAAACCAGCAAGAAATGTAAACTCACCGCAGAAAATCGGTTTGACTCATTGCTTGAACTCTATGCGGATGGCAGGGATGGAGCTGTTGTTCATATAGAACCTGCCAGACGCTCATATGATTAATACCCATGTCATGTCCAATGGTTCGGCTGCTAATGGATAGGTTATGTTCAACCTTATGAAGCACTTCTTAAAATCATGCAGTACGACGGTTCCTCCGACCTCAGCTTACCGTGTTGGCTGTGAAGGTTCCTGTTTCCCGCAATCGTTGAAAAACTCTGACAAACACTGTTCGAGATGGAGTTGGACGACTTGGAAATCTGTCTGTATAAACCCGACGTGCAGCTCTACCATTACAATAAGCCTCACCGTACATTAGCACCATGTTAGCGTAACCGATAAAAAATATACCCATTCATGATTTACTGTAAGTGAAAATTAAGAGAGATTAGGGTGTTTTAGCAAAACATTTGACGTCTAGAGTGATCGTTACAATGGTTGAGACCCCTCACGTGATCATGACGGCAAGAGTGGATTAGGTTAGGGGTCAGTTTTCTGGAAGAATATTCCGGGTGTGGAGTTTCTGCATTACTTGTTCAACTACATAAAACCGTATATTTCATCTAGTTCTTCTCAATAAACGACTATTAGTAGAGCCTACCACCATTATTTAATCCCACCTAACTCTAGCCATTAAGCTATCCTGGCATATTTTCCCACGGAGTATGATGGGTAGCCAGAAAAAGGTCTAAATACATATATTATATGTAATGAAAAACTACACTAGATACAGGAATCGAATCCGGGACTCTCGGTTTAGTATGCCAAAACTTTACCACTGAGCTATCTAAGGTAGTAAGACACAGCGATCAAAAAGAACTATTTAAGATCCGTTCCGTATCCAAGCTCATTCTTAGCTAATAGTTTTAAGGCATGCAGATAATCACAGAAATTATCATTACTTTTAAATTAAAAATTATCATTTAAAAAGAATGAGGACAGCAAACTTGAGCAAATAAAAAAATACCCGCGTATTATTCTACGTCTACGAGCACAGAGGTTACAGAGGGTAGTATAATGACATTACAGCTGTTATGGCACTGGCCGGATATTACCAATTACGAGCCATTCACGTAAGATCCGTGAGAAATGGCGTTGATGGGGCTTTATACACAGCGCTGCCACATTTCGAATGCTTAACCCAACAGTATGATAATTGGATTATATACTTTATTAAACAATAGTATTACTATACTATTAGCGCAATCCATTTAGAGCAATTTTACGTTAAAAAATGAATCGTAATAAATATATTTATTTTTAACACGTCTTACTATTCATTTGGGTTGTAAGTTTCTTAAAATATTAAAATGCTTTAATGCCCGCTAATGGGAAGTGACAACACTTTATTCACACGTTTTTTATACCAACTTACTATATTAGTGCACGGCTTACAAAACAACTTGATCTTAAAAGACACGTATCATCAAGTTACTAGGTCATCAATTTATAACTTCGAAAGGGGTTTAAGACATTTATAATTACATTATTAATGGATATTTTAGCCATGCCTGAAGTGTAATCCTGGTACCTTAGCAAAGTTAACTACCACGCTATTCTGCTGCAAGTTAATCTGTCGGACTTCCATGTTTCATGTTTGAAGCAAATTATTTTGACATCTGGATCTATGTTCTGGGAGACGGTTTGTCATTAGCAAAGTGCAAATTTAATCGGCTTCACATTTAAAAATAATAACAATTAAATAGACGTAATATGCCCCAATATTGCAGTATGCATCAGAAACCTGGGTGATGAAGGAAAGGGATAAAAAAGCAGGATACAGGCATGCGAAATGAAATTTCTGAGGAGTAGTTTTGGGAGTGACAAGGATGAACAGAGAGAAAGAGAGAGTGAAGGAAGAACCCTTGCAAGATAAGATAGAGAAGGCGTGATTGTTGTGGTATGGATATGTGAAGAGGATGGAAGAGGGGAAGACTCCGAGGAGGATTCTCGAAATGGAGGGGGCGGATAGGAGGCCAAGAGGAATACTCACAGATAGGTGGATAAAGGGAGATAGGAGAAGAGTGGCTAGGGCCGGCGGGGAGGAAGAAAGGTGGTGGGAGGACAGAAATACCCTGTCAGTGGCAGTGAACTGCATGATAATGATGATGATAAATTAGTCACAACTGACTAGTACCCCTAACAAATTTTACTTGGTTAAAAAAAACTTCTTGCTCCAATCCTTGGGATTAAATTGTTTTTATAGATTTTTACTTATAGGTTACACGATCCCAAACAATTTTGCAAAGCTAATTTATTCTATTCCATTGAACATTAGCGTAAGTGCGTATAACCCGAACGGGTAGTAAGACGCGGTGCTAATAATAATAATAATAATAATAATAAATAATAATAATAATAATAATATAAATATAACCTTCAAATCTTCGTAAACTTAGAACCCTTAAAGATATTAAATTTTTTTAAATATTAAAATCAACAACATTCTTAAAATTAAATTTGTTTATGATCTCTCTAATATTGTTTACTGGTTGCTTAGCACAACATATTTTTAGCAATACCTTTAAAACCAAACTCCATACCATTTATTTATTACATAACTGGATGAAATAATGCATCAAAACGAAACATGGGAACATTTAGTTCTGTTTTTTTTATAGTGAACTTAAAAATAATAAAACCTCTTATGTCAAGAATTTTTCTTAAATTCGGGTTAGGAATTTGTAGGATAAATGAAATACGGATTCATAAAATACTGGGTTAAACCCATCTATAATAAATAACAAATTATCTCAAGAAATTTTAAAATTGTCACTTGAAGAGCGAAATCAGACAGCTGGAGTAGCTACAGTAGCCCCATGGCTTCTTTGGTGCTGACTGACAGCTCACAGCTAACAGCTGACAGTCAACATTTAGGTATATAGCTAAATTTTGACTATCATATTCTGAAAATTGAAAAATGACACCTGGTCACGGGAATCGAACCCGGGACCTTCAGCTTAGTACGTCAATGCTCTTACCACTGAGCTATCCAGGATTCGTACCGTGCCTATGTTCACTAAGCCGAAGGTCCCGGGTTCGATTCCCGTGTCCAGGTGTCATTTTTCAATTTTCAGAACATGATATCTAAATGGTGTTATCCTCACTAAAATGCATAAATGATAGCTTCGGCTATTTGATTCATTAATATNTGATAGCTTCGGCTATTTGATTCATTAATATATGCAATCCCGTACAGTTATAATATAATTGTCAAATGGCAGCAATAAGTCAATTACCGAGTCGCGGGTGGCTGCGATCTTATATAATCACGTACTTATAAGCTGACGACTTCCGCACGTCCATAATAGACTCTGCCTTAAACTATGAGTGAAGAGTGAAGAATGACCATGAACACGGGACGAATCCTGGATAGCTCAGTGGTAAGAGCATTGGCGTACTAAGCCGAAGGTTCCCGGGTTCGATTCCCGTGTCCAGGTGTCATTTTTCAATTTTCAGAATATGATATCTAAATGGTGTTATCCTCACTAAAATGCATACATGATAGCTTCGGCTATTTGATTCATAAATTTTGACTGTCAGAAGTGACAGCTGCTAAACATATGTTTTTGCAAATCATATGGTTCGGCGTAGGGATACATAATTTGGTCTGGTAGTTTTTCAAAGCCGTCAGCTGTGAGCTGTCAGTCAGCACCAAAGAAGCCATGGGGCTAATGTAGATAGCTTCCCCCTTGCTGTTTCTTTTTCATTTCCGTTCGTAACTATATCTAAAGGGACCTTATTAAGGTAGAGAAGGGGGCAGGGTTGTCTTCAGACAAGGTTCGGTTGGAAGCCGCACTTCTGGCTTGGGTAAAGCAGATAAAAAACAACAACCTCATAAACAAGCAAGTCATTGAAAGAATATAGGATCTAAACAAAACCAGTTTTTCTTGAAATGAGATTTCTACAATGAAAAGGGATGTGTGTTATCTTGAAGTTGTGGTTCTCAAACTATCGTGCGCGGACAGCCCGTGTTCCGTGATAAATATTAGCTATACATAATTTCTTTGGACAGATTTTCTGTGTGATAGCTATATTTACAAAATATGCCTGGTGATAACATTATGAAAAGGTCCGCAACTAAAGAAAGGTTGCAAACCGCTAATATAGAACACCATTGTGACAATACATAAACGTAATTTAATAATAAAAAAGTGTATCTACCACTAAGAACGTAATTTAATTAAAAAAAGTGTATCTACCACTAAGAACGTAATTTAATTAAAAAAAGTGTATCTACCACTAAGAACGTAATTTTGTTTTGTTTATGTGGTCTAGTGGCCAAAGTTTCTAGTTACAGATCCAGAGATCCCGGCTTCGATCACAGGCGCTTCTAAAATGTATCTCTGAAACGGGTTCAATATCAGCCTCGTGAGGAAAAATGAGCTACATGAATAAATAAGTTGCAATTCCAGTTTAGAAAACTGAGATTAACGGCCGTGGGGCACGTTTTACTGACCATATGACACCCAATGCGACCCGATTACATCAACGGAAATACACCATTTAAGAATGTTATAACTTATGCACAAAATATAAAACCTTTTACAGATGGTCAATTTAATAAAAAAAAACTTGATAAAAGCCACATTTCTATATGACCCGTATGATCAACAACCTAGACACTGATTTTGGTAGGAAAAACAGATTCTGGTAGTTTCTCAAGTTAATAAAACAATTTTAATTTAGTGTAGTTCAACATAAAGTCATGTTATCTGCAGTTGTAATTTTTGACAGATAATATCAACACCTATAAAATATCACAGATAATATGGTAAAATGCTATCGATGTTGACTGCAAAGTAATATGTTTGAATTTTCTAAACTGTTCTTCCAGTAAAAATCCGGGTATAGTTTTATACGTCTGACTTAGAGCAGTGATATTCAACCTTGGTTCCGATAAGACATCTTAGTGGGTACACACAATTTAAATTATTCCATGATAAACACTGAATAATTAGCGACACTTGGTGCTAGCCACAAGAGCCGGACGTTAGGACAGACGCTGTGGGAGCACCAGTTTTCACTTTCTTCCGTTCTCACTCTCTCCTAGAGTTGATTACACTTAAATTAGGAGCTATAATCAACATCTAGAGAAAGAGAGAACAAAGGAAAGTAAAAACTGGTGCTCCCACAGCGTCTGTCCTTACGTCCAGCTCTTGTGGCTAGCACCATATCTGACGCTAATTAGTAACTAGTAATTAGCGGAGGTAGAAAAACAATGTAACATAGATCCCGAGTTAATGTCTAGGCCTCAGGACAGAAAGTAAGGATAAATAAATAAATCTCCTAAATGTAGACAATAGAATTTGTATAACTAGTAATATAGCCTACACCAACAACTTTGGGGATCCCCATTTGAAAAGAAATTATATTTGGGGGTAAGCGAGCAAAAAAGGTTTAGTACCCCTGACCTAAAGATGTCTTTAAAAAATTCGATCAAAGGTAAAGGTTACATTTTCATTTTAGTAATGTTAGATTTTTTTCGTAAAGGGAACCATATTATTACGAACAAGTTAGAAATGAATATTTTTTATATTTAGCGTCTTACACCCTGGCCGGTCAGGAATAGGAATACATTGTTTATAGACATACCCACATTTTCTGTGAAGATTGAAAAACCTATTTAAGAGAACAGTTTTCAATACAATAGAGGGCTGTCGTATTACGTCAGGGTTTAGCTGAGGAGGGTGAGAGCAATATTTCCTTACGAGGGGAGGGGGTCTTATAACCGATCTTAATTTTTTTTTGTCATGGTTTATGTTTATACAAAATAAATACAGCAGAAAATAAAAACAATAATTATAAAATTTCACTTATATTATTTTTATTTACTTATGTGTTACACCTAATTTTACTGTAATTAAAGTACTCTAAAATAATCTAACTGACCAAATCTTATACAAATCACGTAAGATAGAGGGTGATGACGGAAAATATTACGATCCCTTACGTTAGGGAGGGGGTCGAGGGGAGGCAAAAAATCATGAAAATTAGCCTTAATTTTTTTAAGGAAGGCCCCTAGTCGAATCACAACCTTTACAGTCTACAGCATCAACAAACCGTTCCAAACGAAATTGGTATCTTCGTAGCGTAAGAAATAAAACCTCAATTAAATTCGAAAACACTTTATATGGACAGGATCAATTGAAAATGCTTTTACTGTGTATTCATTCCAGACTATGCGATTTTTCTTAAAAAAATTTTTAAGGCGCTTTATTTAAACAAAGGCGTTATTAGTATCTCAATTACTTTACTATTGTGAACGCCAAATCATTTGTAACCCATTCGCTATGCATTACGTGGAACCTACGTTTATAGCTCCACCGATAATCAAAATCATGACCAAAATGTATTCACCTAAAGTCTATTTAATTTACACGAATCAGGCCCTAAATGTGAATATTCTATACCTGATGTATTTTACAGTACCTACAATACATTTTCGAAAGAGTCACTAGACTAAATAAAAAAAACATACAATCCCAAATAAATAGCGATTGGTGACACTCTTTAGGTCAGTCAGTAACGCGTCTGCTTACCTAGTCGAAGGTCACGGTTTTGATTCACGGAAAGGTCGAATTGGGTGTTGTGTATGTATAAGAAACGAGTTATTTGTGTGTTTCACAAGCTAAATAACCTTAATAAAAACAATAATTTCTTGCCGGTTTGATTCCCAAGGCTACGACGGAACCTTGCTCTCGAATAGACGCCCTATTTTCTGAATCAAACGAGACGCATTATATGGACACGCAACTTATGTAATCATCTCTTGTCATGAGAATTGTCCAAGATAAGTTAAGAGTACTTAAATTTGTTCGTTTATGTTGTCAGGCGCTTCTTTGGGCGGCTTTCCCACCTGACGGTATTTCACCGTCGCCGTGGCCTGGTTGAATTTCCTCCCATTCCTCCATTACCTTGTTCTGCTCCGGTGTGCGAACATGAACCAAAGGAAGAAATTGTCGTGTGTGTTCTTATCATCCATCGTCTCAAAATGTGGGTTGATTAGCCCACAAAATTCCCTCCAGATTAATGGTGACTCAGTCCGAGAATTGTACTCCTCCAAAAGTACAAGATGCAGTTCCACTTGCGCAATTAATGCCTCAACATCAGTTTTGAAAGTTAGAACGACGTACGGACCGAAAGCGAAATACCTAATTATTTTTAGAATGTAATAAAAAAAATAAAGTAACATGAAATTAATGATAAAAAGAGTGAATAAGACGCAATAAAGAAATTTCTTTTCCTTAGCCTAATATACCTTAACTTATTTCCTAACCTTTTACAAAAGTCTTAAGACAGTTCCGGGTTTAAAATATTTTTCTTTATTGTTATTACCAGCCCCTGGATTTTGATGACCTAAACGCGATTAAAAAGTACTTGCCTAAAAATATGAACGACAAATTCGTAATTAATGCACACGACTAAATCAAACACACACCTTACAAAGAGTAAATTGCAATGGAAAGTTTTTTCAACTAAATTCTTCATTTCTGCTTAATATAACATTGATTAACAAATATCTCAAAGTTTAGTTGCAGTGTCTTACTAGGGATGTGCATTTTACACACATACAACAAGAAAAGAGGGTACAAAGTTCATTGTCTACATTATCTTCTCAGACCGACCGACAACTGTGCGATGAACATGTTTTTTTAATGTTTGAGCATTTATGCATTTGTAAAATATCAATAGTATTTAAAATTATACTTATTCAACATGACTGCCTTAATATGATTCAAAAATGCCTCAAAATGACCCAATATAGCCTAATAATTACTCAAATCAAGTAATTATTACCTTAAATTCTAAAATTACAAATACCTATAAAATATAATTTCAACAACAATAAGATCATGAATAGAGCATGTATTTTTGAGAATTGTAGGCTCTGTGAAAAAAAATCAAAATCTGGGTCATGGTCTGATGACTATGATATAGACAACACCCAAGAGAGCCTTTTTCCTCTAAAAAAGAAAGAAGATTGGGTGTCTCGAGCTGGGCACCAAGCAATGAACGTCATTTCCTGATACATCCTCTCGTTAGGAGATCCGTGCTTCGTCGGGATAATATAGTAAGACAAGGAGCGAACTCTAAATTAGACGCTCGGACAGAGGATGGGGGGCTCGTAACGACATTGGCTGAAACGGTCTTCCCGCTTCAAACTTCCGGCCGAGTCGTATAACCCTTCCCCCACCCCCGTCTCTAATCGTACCAACCTACTCAATTTACACGAGAGCGGTTCGTGTTAAGTAGCGAGGAAATGATTCTGCAGCCAAACAGATTTTAAACACATGACTAGTTTTAACTTTGTTCGCATTGTCATTCGTCAATCCCTTAGTCCAGGTAAGATAGTGGAAAACATTAATTTCTTAAGATAAACTAACCATACATTTTCTCAACGTGATAATTAGGAGAAAAATCGTAGAAATTGGATGTATATACTTTGGACTGAATCAGCTGGTAGCTTTTACGTTGAAAAAATTCATAAATGTGCCGAAAACTGGTATTTTCACTTTTAAGGTATGGACATTTCTCGAAAAACACAAAATAGTCTGTAATAGCGCTTAAAAAGAAGAAGAAAATGAGCCCTGGTCGATTGAAATGGGTTCACAACTTTTTTCAATAAAATATCAAAACCGCGAAAAATTGCCATTTTTTGACATTTAATTACAGTGGTTGTAATTAATATAGGAACTTGTTTCAGAGCTTAAATTGTAGCTCTTGTCGGTGCCTACCTACAAAAAAATTTAGTACAAAAATTATCATAACTTTTTGCGGAAATCGCGAGTATGTAAAAACAGGCGTTCACGAAAAACTGCTTGTAAGCGATCGCGCGCCTTCAAATTCACTCAACCGGAAAAAATCTTGAAATCTCTGCAAGTAGTGGACGAAAATTGATGTTTCTTATTATAAAGTGGGGTATCTCGCCATTTGCTTCTTATGCGTCAATAATATGCCCACTACTAATATTTCTGCGAGATACCCAACTTTCCAACGCTCGAAGCCCGGCCGCCAGAGGCGCTTCCCCCACCACTTCTCCTCCGCTCGCACGCCCGAGCGCCCTACGCAACGGCACCATACAAACTGCTAGACAACAAACTGCTCGACAAGCTATAAAAAACTATTTGGAAGGCTGGGTGGGTCAAGTGGCCG